>JAPZDY010000009.1:20819171-20835104 GCA_029783645.1 Ctenochaetus hawaiiensis | reverse complement strand
TTTCCCCCCCCCCCCCCCCCCCCCCCCCCACCATGTAGGCCTAAGGGTAGGGTGGCTGCAAGAGCGCTTTATGGAATGATTTTGATCAGCACGATTGTTACATGTTCTAAAAACTAAATGACAAAAATGATAACAAATGAGGTCAAAACAAATTAGGGAACATTGTATCCTGGTCTCAATGAGACAATGAGGCATTTTAGTGCTAATTAGAACGGTATTACGATGTTGCATGTATGAACAGTTATTGTTATAGCAGTTTCTCCGTATAGATAAGACATTAGTGCCTGAAGTGGCCCAATTCCTTTAACAGCCTCTGGTTGTGACTTTTTTTATTTGTCATTACAGGAGGAGAACATAAACCTACATAGAGATTCTGGGTCATTGTGTCAATCATTGACCTATGAATAGGCTTTGTTTAAAAACAAACAAAAACACATTAATGAAAACAAACAAACACACAAACTGCGGCCGCGACCACCGCTTCAGCGCCCCCCCGCTCTGCAAAGGATCATTTACCGGAGGGAAGGATATGGAACAAATTTTTTTCTATAAATGTATTAAGACCATTATATTTCTTTCCATTTGCAGTAAGTTTAAATAACGTCCCAAAACATCCAATCTTGTTCTTTCACTCCTTAAAAGTGGTGTAAAATGATAAAATTACAAGAGCTTAGAGCGGCGGGTCGACGTGTACTCTGACCGTGTTAAAATAAAACACAAAGCTGATTTTACTGACAGCTATGACTAAGGCTACGAAATAAAACAAAATGCCACAGGACATCACATGTTGAAGAAAAAAAAATAGTTGATGTAATGGTGGGGTTTAGTTTAATTCATTTGATAAGTATCTTCCTCATGTCTACAGTTTAATAAATAATTTATGGACAGAACAGGAGGTTTGTCTTTATCGGTCAGACTGGTTATATTGCCGGTACCCATCATGGAGCAGCATGCCGTCTTCTGTGTCATTTGCAGGGTAGCAGGCACATACACTTCCTTGCAAGGACACAGACAGACAGACACACAGAGAGACAAACAGACACCCAGGCAAGACGAGCCTCAAGGTGTGCGGTGGCCTTGAACTTGAGCTCATTACATCAGTCTGTCTTTCTGTCTGTCTGCCCCCCCAGTCTTTCCGTGTTAAACTTGACCTTGACCTCAGGGGGCAGTCCACCACCCCCCCGCAGCAGACCACACTATGGGACAGAGTCTTACTCTCTGGGTGGTTTGTGTGTAGGAGCGGATGTTTGTCCACAGACCCACACTGCTTGAAGACTACGGAGACAATTTAATATCTTTAAAACATGTAATCTGCTAGTTTCAGTTTGGTCCTCCTGAAATATAATGTTGAGTTGTATTTCTTAATGGGATGGAATAACAGAGCTCTGCTCACAGACACCTCAACGACCTTTACAGAGCTTACTTACATTCACTTCCCAGCAATTTACACATGCGAAACTCTTTCGATAACTTCAGAATGTGTAAACTTCCCTCATTCAAAGACATCTTATCTTTCTTTTCTGTTATGGGTTGTCAGTGATTGAGTGTAGGTTATTAATGACGCATGTTTTTTTTCAAAACCCCAACAACTTCTTGCTTTCTTATGTATAGTTTTATTTTATTTTATTTTGCTTTATTTTTATGCTTTATTATTTGAGACAGTTTTGTTTGAGGCTACTTACCTTGGATTAAGTTGGCAAAGTCTTTCTAATAAGTAGACTCTAAGTTTTTCCTTGATGCCTAGTTTTTCTTGTCTTCCTTTTATTTGTATTTTAAAACTCATACTGAAACATTATGTTCCATTATCTGCAGCGTCTGACGAGCCTAAAAAAGGAAAGAAAACGTGAAGCAATGTTTGATTTTTCATTTCAAACATTCATCTTTCATGGTCAGTAATATGTAGGCTAGTCATGGTTTAATTTTAAAAAAAAATCTTTTGATTTTATTTTTAAAAAGCTTTTCCAGTGCTATAAAATACTTTCTCTCCTTTAATTGTGCTATTTCCGTCATATCTAAACATAGGCTTCTTTATTTTTAATTTAGCCTCCACAAAAGCTTAAACAAGATGAGCTGCTTGCTCGAGCAAGTCTTGATGTTTGATTTCACTTTTCAGACTTTTGATTGATAAGCTTAACGCAGTGAGCGTGACGCAGAGACAAAACGGTCATATCTCTCTATCGACATATCTCCATCACCCGGAGCCGCTTCACGCCTGCCTGTTCTGTCCGCTGCTACTTGGACGACTACTCTAAAATTAAATACAATGCAAAAATGGTGCAGTTTACGGAATTTTGTGGTACACTTACAAAGCAATATGGACTACAAAGGCCCTTCAAAAGGAACATAGTCTGAGTCGTAGCATACATTTCAGATTCCCGCCACTAACCAAAAATAAAACAAAATACAATCAAACAAGATTAGATAACACAGAACATGCGTATTTTCCCATTTTCACCGCCTTTAGTTTAAAGAGACTCCTGTAGTGAAAGGTTGGGTCTGTTTTTCCAGACCCTCGATGAAAATATAATTTTTCTCTGGGTGCGATTATTTTCCCACCACTTACATGCTCAGTAATGACATTTGGTGAAAACGCTAAATATAAAATCACACACTTGTGGTTGGAGTTGATGCATTAAAAAGGGACCCTCAATCAATGAGAGCGCATTCTGCATGTAGAGTGCATTACTCACAGACATTCGTCCTATATTTGTGCAAGGAATGCAGATTGAACCTCTCTCATGAATCTTAATGCATAAGTATACTGTAATGAGTAGACTCAGAAAAGCCGTGGCAACTATTCTGAAGCGATTTGAACCAAATCCGAATTTCTCTAATCTTAAGGTCTACACATCCTTTCCTTACATTTCCTTTACTTTTCCTTAAGTCAGATGGTGTTAGATCTGGATGGTGTTAGAAATAAAAGCACTAAACACTGGTTTAGTCTGAGAAATGTCCAAGAAGTTACAGTTAATTTAATCATAATGATTAGATATTTTGGATTCATTTAGCAGTTTGCATTTGGCCTCAGTATTAAATTGTGTCCATAGTTCTGTGTGATACTATTTATTGGTATTTGAAAAATGTTTGTCTTTATTTGTTTAATTTAGAAAAGAAAATAAACACAAAAAATAAGAAAACTGCTCATTCTTTTTTTATCCCGAATTGTTGTAATTGACAAAAAAAAATACTCGTTGTTCAGACCACTAGATATTTTCATCCTTACTGTAAGTGTATTCACGTCGACTGAATGCGTCTGCCTATGTGTCTTTATGGAAAACATAGAACATGTCCATTAAATTGAACATGGAACATGTTTCTAAACACACAAAAATAATAGGCTACCACTCTGCCTGGCAACCGCAGAAGATCAGTGACTTGATTTTGACATAATGCAGCTGCACAGAGTAAAGCGCCCCATTCAGGAAGCTGAACAGCTTCACAAAGCCCATGCTCTTCTCGTGCAGCTCTCGCCTCATAAAAATATTTTTCTTTGACTGACAATCTCAGACAAGTCTCTTCTTCTCCTTTTTTCTCGTGTCCCATCACGTGATCGTCCGGTCTCATCCAATGAATACTCGCCCTCCCTTCTCTCCTGGTCCTGGGGGCTTGTTGCGTCAATTTTGCGGCTGGGATGTAACTTGGGGTCCGACTCGTTACCGGGAGTCTTTGCTTCCGAGCGAGCGCCCTTACCAAACAGTGCAGCAAAGCAGCGCACGCGTGCCATGACAGTGCGCATGACATACATTTGAATTACCTGAGCTGTGTGTTAAGAGGCGGGCCAGCGGTGAGAGATTAATTAATGTACAACAGTTCACCTGATCCAACCAATGTAGCAACTTAACGCACAGGACCAAAAAGAGGAAACAGCTACAAACGGAGGCCAAGTCGAGAGAAAGAGCGCCTATGACAGCCTCTCTGGTCCTAAACTCTCGCTGGCCAGCGGAAACGGTAATGTTTGTGTATGACAACAATCTGGACGACCTCAACAAGAATATGGAAGGGCTGGTGAGCAGCGGCAACTTCGCCGCCAGCCAGTGCCGGAACATAATGGCGCACTCGGCGGCCGCCGCTGCTCTGGGCGGTCACCCATCCGGTCTCGTGCACTCTTCGACTGGCTATTCCACAGTTGATGTGTCCACTTCAGCTTCCAGTGAGACAAGTGCGTCTTCAGGGAAGCAATGCGCGGCTGGACCTTGTCAGAGCTCCTCGGCCGCCACCGCATTACCGTACAGCTACTTTGGGAACGGCTACTACCCGTGCAGGATGGGGCGGGGTTCTCTGAAGTCTTGCACACAGACCGCCGGAGCGGCGCTCAGCTCCCAGTACATGGACACGACAGTGAGCTCTGACGATTACTCAAACCACCGAGCCAAAGAGTTCGCATTTTACCACGGATATCCGAGCCCGTACCAATCCATGGCCAGCTACCTGGACGTGTCGGTGGTACAAACTCTGGGCACCGGGGAGCCACGCCATGACACCCTACTCCCCGTGGACAGTTACCAGCCCTGGGCTCTGACCAACGGCTGGGGAGGACAGATGTACTGCCCTAAGGACCAGGGACAGGCTGGACACCTTTGGAAGTCTGCTCTGGCTGGTAATACACTTTTTTTTATTCTCATTTAAAACAGTCTTTGTAATTGAACATCTAAAAAAACTTTGTCAGGACTGTTGAGATAACATTTCGTAAGGTGCGACATTTGTTAGACTTTACTTAAAAATAAGACTATTATGCTCTGGTAATTAGACACAGTCTTCATAATTTCAATGTTCTCTCCAGTAGATCCAGAATCAGTGTGTTTTTGCTGTGGTTGATGTTAATCATAGCTTAAACAATTCCATCAGGTCTGAGAGCATTTCGTGCTACTGGTGCAGAAAATAAAACAAGCTTTTTAATCTCACCATTAGATTATCTCAGTTTTAGTATATTACATTCTTATTTCTCCCTGTAAATTACAATAAAATTATTTTGATATTTTCTGCCTCATTGTGCTCGTTAATGATGACTATTTATCAATTGAAGGGTCATGTGTTCTCTGCTATGAAGAGACTCAAAAGATATTTGGTTAATTGCCGGATGACTAATGCTCATATTAGATTGTTAATATTGGCAAACATCACTATTAATTGACTTTATCAATAATACGCAACAATCCCCTTGAAGTGGCTTTTCATTTGCAATTTTAAAATAAAACCATTGAGTTCATTTTGGACGAGAAAACCCCCTTGCAAAACCAACTTTAGGTCTAATTACTTAACAAACAGAGCGACTGAAAATATGTAACTAAATAAAAATACGACCTACCAAAAGAGGATACAAATAGATTTTATTTTAATTTCTATTGCCATGTATTTAAATAAAAATGTACACTTGAAGGAAAGAAGGGGTAGGTCAACTTGATTTGCAGCGTGTTGTGAAGCTTTCAGACAGTAGACGTCCACTAGTCTATGTTGTCTGTCTGTGTCGCAGGATGGATGTCCAGTCAGCTTGAAGTGCGTCGCTGTCCTTCCAATTAATGCTGCGTGCACTGTAAAAGACAGCACACTTTGTGTGTGTCACACTTTGCTAGAAACCTAAATGTGTGTTCCGGTATTTGCCTTCACACCATCTGTCCTTCAACCCCACCCCCCCAAAACCCCCCACCCACCTCACCCCCTTCTCTCTAACAGATGTGGTGGCACACCAGCACGACGGCTCGCCTTTCCGCCGGGGCAGGAAAAAGCGGATACCATACACCAAGATTCAACTCAAAGAACTGGAGAAAGAGTACGCAGCCAACAAATTCATCACCAAAGACAAGAGGAGGAAGATCTCTGCCGCCACCAACCTTTCGGAGCGCCAGATCACTATCTGGTTCCAGAACCGAAGGGTAAAGGAGAAGAAGTTTGTGGCCAAAGTGAAGACCAGCGCGCAGTAGCACGCAGGTTCTTGCGCTTCGGACGATTTGGTGGAGGAATTTCGTGAAATCACGTGTTATAAAAGGAGAAGGAACTGGAAAAATGCAGAAAATTCGGAAAAATGAAGGAGCTCGATGCGTTCCTGCTGACGAACTGTAAACTGCATGCGTACCCGTGTGCGTCAACAAAGGAGGAAAAGAACGCATAAAATGATATAATTGACAAAAAATGAGAGGAAAGAACCAAAGCTCTCTGATAAGTACTCTCCTTTGAGACATCGTGTAAATAAAACACGTTCCTGCCTGCTCTGATGTTACTGTCTGTCTGATGTGTGTGTTTTACTGTTTGTCAGTGATGTCTGTACCCATAGCCTATACCTTAAACAAATTATATGCTGTTCATGTTGTTTATAGCGTCTGTGTACGAGTAATCAAAGTATCGTGCAACAATTAATAAATTCTTTTAATTCTGATTTAGTCTCAAAGTCATCAGTATGTGTCACTACACTTGCAGCTCTGGATTTGCTCTCAGTTTTTGGTTATCTCTGGCAAGCCATGCCCGTAGAACGTGCAAACATATTCGCATTTGGTTCTTACCAATGGCTGAAAATTGAAACCCTCAAACTGAACAAACAGATGGACGATTTACTGCTCGTGTAGTTTAGGAATTTATGAGACTGTGAATTCATATTTGGATTAGACCTTTGGAGCATCACCACAACAATGATATCCGTGTCCTGCTATCATTTTAGAGGCCGGTTTAGACGCGTGTGAACATAACTTCCCTCTTATAAAACTCAGCTGAAACATTCCTGACTGATGCTAAGCTGTGAAAATGAAAATAAAAAGGCATCATAGCATAAGGAGTAAATATATTACAGCATGAGCAGAAAATTACATTATTTAGTTTCTTTCTCTCGTATATGAAAGTTTAGTTCAAAACATTCTTTCAGCCACCCACTGCAGCTTCCATAATATCTCATTACAACTTAGTATTTTAAGGTAAGACCAAGGTAGAGACTTGAATAGTTCAATTCTAATTACTTGATGTAGTCGTGATCTATTTCATTATTTATTATCTCACGATTTATTTAAAAAAAAATACAGCTTTTAAATAATGTAATGAAAAGCCACGGAATTTAATTCTTGAGTTTGAAGCTGTTGTGGTATATAGGGAGAAACCAAACTTCCAAAAAATTACTATCTTCAAAAATGTCCACCATTGATGCAGACACGTATAAACACAAAACACAAAGAAATTAACACAAAATATGCACAACGAACAAAGTACAATCAAATATTTTACAGGAGACATTGACCAGATCACTGGTAGCCCCTGATAAAGTGCTAAAGACACATAAACGTAGAAGGAAATGGTAAAAGATAACAGACCTAATTACACAGAAGCTACACTATATTTATGTTATAGGCCTCTAAATCGCGACAGACTGCCGCATCTTTAAAGGACACTTGCAGAATTGTATTGTTGGAAATTATTTGGTTAGATCATCGAGAAAATCATGTAGGCTGCGGGTTGCGTGTGTGTCTGTGTGTGTATGTATGGGTGCGTCTCGGTGTTGAAGACAGAGAGAGAGAAGGAGAGAGGGGGAAAGGATAGACAGAGAGAGAAGCCCTTGACCTTGGGAGTCACGTGACTAGCTATACTTGGCTCACACTCAAGTCTCCCGCGAATCCTTTAAAGAAAGAAGAGCATTGTGCCCTCTGTTCTAATAGAGACCGCCCTAACACACGCACGCCCCCCTCCTCTCTCTCTCTCTCTCTCTCTCCATCTCTCTCTATCACACACACGCACTGCTACTGCATTTATAAGCATCTATACTCCTCAATCCCTCATCAACAGATTAGCTTGCACCGTTTATCCAATACAGCGGCGCGTTCACGGTCAGAAACGGCAAGACGTGAGCTGTGGGTTGGCTTCTTTCTAAAAGTCCGCATCAGCCCTATAAAGGGTTTGTGGTTGTCATTAGCAACAGATTTTCTTGTATTTTAAATTCTCCGTAGACACATTGTTTGCTATAAACGCAAGTAATAAAGTAATTTAGCATTTAAAACACAAGGTGAACATCACAAGGAACTGTGCGTAATGGGGGCCTTGATGTTTTTATCTGATCGTTAGGTTTCGTTTCAAAACGATATCCAAACACATGCAAATTTCTGTCGCAAGAAAACAGACTTGTTTGCCTTAAATAGCTGTAACTCTTCGCATATGGGATTAGAGGATTGGGTTGATGACTGTCATATAGGTTTGTTGCAGATTCACCTGGGGGGATATGTTACGCCTGGAGTTCAGTCATTCCCGTTACAATCTTTTGTATGAGCACTTTGAGTGGTCAAAAGACACGAGAAGCGCTATATAAACGCAGTTTATTTACCTTGCACAGAACTCTTTGCATCATTAATGAAGATTATTCTCCTGAAAGAGGCCTGCAGCAGATACTATTTTGTTAGAGCTCCGCACGCTTTCATACCGAGTGTTTTATCCCCATGTGGACTTCGACTATTGAATGTGTAACAAATTGGAACACTCTTTCTGTCCTGGCAAAGTATTAAGCACTGGATCATAAAACGATGATTTATAATGTTGGCAAATTAAACTTCATTATTTCTTTTGTCGAAGGAAGTTACGAAACAGGCTGTGTTGGTTAGAAAAATGCAGTCAGTGGTGCACTGAGAGCTATTCAGAACACTTCACTGTCCAGTTTGGCTCCGGGTGCTCTGTATCCTTGCAACCCTTCACCTTCAGAAGAACCAAAAAGACGAAGCCTAGGCATAGTCATATATATTTACAAAACAAATAATGTTCATGCGACACTACATTTTACTCTGAATATTTTGAATCAACAAAATCTTGGTTAAGAAGATCATTTTAAGACTACTTAAGGGTTGTTTTGATAATATTTCACAAAATAGGCTTATCATCACAAATGAACAAAACTTTACCAACTTTGATCAAATATTATTTCAGTCTCGGGAATTTTGTGTCTGCGTGGAGATACTTGGTACAGGAAAACCTTTACTAAAAAATAAATAAATAAATAAAATTCAAAAATATTTTGCATGGAATGCACCATTGCACGACCTAAGCAAATGGTGCGTAAGCCCACAAAACTAAAACACCATTGCTTTGATGTTCGTTCGTCTCTTAATTCGAATTTGAGGATATGTTCTGTGATGTTACTTGTCGTAAGTTTCTCTAGATTTCTTTTTTTAAAAAATCAAACAAATTTGAGGTATTTATTCTTGCTGTTATTTTTCTTGGACGCACACATCACATTTAAAAATCGAAGGCCTAATTTGCTCCTTTACGCCTTCCACAGTTTGACGCAACCACAAAATGATTATATTGTAAGAGACGAAATGCGCGTGTCCATGTCGAGATACAACTATGGCTTTGTCGTGTAGCCTATGACAGACCAGACAGACACATACACACACATGTAACACACACACCTACACACTGAAAGGGTGGGGTGGAGTGGGGGGGTGCAGGCCACTGAAGACTTTAGTTAATTTCTACTAATTTTACCTCATATCTGTGAAAATGAATGCAGTTACTTTCTGAATATATACATATAATGCATTTGCTGTGCTGCGCTCTTACAGGCTATAAAGTCTCACGAAATCAAACTGGACTTTTAAGCAGACAACACATCACAAGTGGTATGGTCTGATTAAAGCAGCCTTGGTAGAGCAACAAAGAAACATGAAAAAACACTGTTATATCAAAACAGAATAGAATAGAATAGAATAGAATAGAATAGAATAGAATAGAATAGAATAGTCTATAGCTGCATGAAAATGGCTGATTTAATTTTGTGTGTGTTTTATCGAGGTCACATTAATTTTCAACAGATGTATGATCAAAAAAGGAAGCTGGATTCCGGTCATTGTAGAACCAAATTCCATTTCATGAGTCTGTGTGGGTGTGTGTGCATGTGTATGTGCGTCGGACCATTAAACATTAACATAAACTTGACGAACGGCGGTGTGCTCTGCTGGCCTGTTGACTCTCTTTACTGCTCCGTCTCTGTCTGCCTTTAAAACCAACAATACTCACGGAAGCCCTGAAGCTCATAAAGCTCTTTCTTCCCTTTACTCCAAATACCAGAGAAAGGAGTTGGAGGCCTGCGAGCTGAACCACACGACTAATACTTCAGAACAAAATCCCACGCCAATTCAGTCCATGGATATATATATTTTTTAAATTTTTTGCTATGTTGTTTTAGCCTTTTTTATTTTTTAGCTTTTATTATGCAGGTCTCAAATAAGCCCACTTGCGTTTTCTCTTAAATGCACGCCAATCGCCTGTGGCCATTTGAGTATATCACTCTAATTGTAAAAACATATATTCTAAACTTAAACCTTAACCTATGGGCAAAAGTATAGCACTATATGATGTAATATAGGGACACATAAAATATAATATAATAAAGAGGACATCACTCTATCGGGTGATGTATAAAAATACATATTTTAAGTTTTAATGTGATTTTTCAAACAGAAAATATGTCAGTTACATCTTACAATAACATGTCTATGAAACTTAATTTGAGAGTATATTTAAATAAACTTGTATACACTTATTTTAGCAGAGTTTTTATGTTGTGGTATATCTAATTTCCACAAAGTAAAACATTCGAATACTTCCTGTTCCATTGGGATTGGCTGTTAAAATTACCAATGTAAAATAGATATTACTTAATAATATACTTTGAAGGGTCATTTCAGCAGTTCTTAAAGAGGAAATCAAAGATAAATGTAATTAAGATTTTTTTAAATTAAATTCCAGTTCAAGAAAGCATTTTTTACATAAACCAAATGCAGCTCATACAGTTGCTCTTCTCTGAGGACAGCTGGAGCACAATCACCTTCAAACTGCAGTGACACCACTAAAACTACACTGAAAAGGATGTCAAAGGTCAAGTCTTTAGGCTCCCCAATAATACAAGGAACTCATACTCATGTAATACTGAATTTAAGGGTGTAGTGAAAAGACAATTTTGTTTTTTAAAAGTTTGACTATCCCATTTTCTTAAAATGACCATGCAGGGATAATGTTTTACATTGACAGAATAGAGAGGAGATGTTGAAGCAAGTGCTTTGACTTGTTGCAGCAGTAAAACAAAGTCAGTAGACACAGCGCACTTTACATTCATGGCTACAAACAGCTGCATGCCTAGAAAGGAGAGGTACACAGACAGTGGAGCTTGAAGATTCTTACCTTTGTAATTTTTATGTTTAGAAAAATAAACTTAGAGAATCGAAATTGTAAGTATTTAAAAAATCCACTGTTCCATCGTAGTCATAAGCTCATTATACAAATATACATCTGTAAGTGATTTAAGTTTTCATGTATGTTGTCCTGTTACAAACACAATACTTCCCTCTGAATTGTAATAATGTGAAGGTGAAAAATACCAGTAAAACTCAGGTGAAAAACATGGTTCAGAGCTGTAATTATGCACGTTATTTGAGTCCAGCAGAAGACCAGAATTTTGTTCAAAATTAGTTGCAATGATATTCACCAAATAAATACATTAACAAACCAATAATTAAACAAACAAATAAACAAACAAGGGTTTAATTCATCTTGTATCAAATTGATACATTAGAAAGGGGACACAAGTCTTTAACCTATTTCTGGGCTGGAACAGTGATTATAAAATTTCATATTATTTTTTAAAAGACTGAATTATACAGTTTTTTTCAGTGACACTAGGTGTTTCTTGCTTATTTGTGTACTGTGGGAAATGACATTGATCTGCATCTGAGATCTACAGTCAGAAGCCTCTGACATGACCCCCGAGCTATATACAATGGCCTCCACAAAGTGAAACCCCCAAAAGGCAAGTATGGTGAGTCTGTTTCTCTTTGATAATGAAACAGTTTCTGTAATGATTTTACAGAGAAATTTGCTAAAAATGTTCATATGAGCATATAAAATTTAAAGTACTTTCACTGAACATTAAATGTAACATTACAGGGAAAACTGCCTTAAAAGGCATGGCAACATAGTAATAATTTCCTCATACTTGAACTTTTATAAAAACTTTATGACTCTACATATCTTGTAAAAGCATGCCAGGAGTCTGAAGTGCAAAACTCCAGCCAAAATCACACTAGATGCGAAGTAAGATTCTCATGGCTTTCATGAGTTCACCTGAAACTCTCAAACAATAGCTAAGGTTGGTTACAATAGCTGACAACAAGTTAGTGCTTGTTCTAGCAGACCTCTGCAAGACCAGCATGACACTGTTTAAAAGTTAGAACCCAGTTGTTTCAACGTGAAAAGTGACTGCAAACAGAAACTGACTTAACATAAGAGCTTTTTGATCATTTCATGGAAATCAATGCTGTATGCTAGCACTGTAGTCATTTAAGAGGCTTTGGAGCAGACCTAATGTTTAAAAGAATCATTAATTTGCATTTATGCAAACCACACTCCTCCTTGGAAACCCCTCCTCTGCTTGCAAATCAGGGACAGACAGTTGAAAAATGGGAAAAACATTAGATTGTCATTAAAAATGCATCAAAATGCAAATATATTAAAATAAAATGAAATTATTTTTTAATTTCAGTTCTCTTTTTTTTCCAGTTGTAGTAGGCTGCATGCTGTAGTTCCAGTAATACTTGTTCTATAAAAAAATGCGTCTGTGAAAAAATTTCCTTTTCATTTGAAAGTCTGTTTTCCATACCAACTTTTACTAAAACTGTTTTAGCTCCACAGATGCTGCCTTGTTTTCTCTTAAGGAAAATGGTGCTTCTGTCTGAATTCATCTGTGACTGCACAGTCAGGAGCAGCTAGGAGGGGTTAAGATGCTTCAGGATCAGAATCACAGTAATGACCGTCCCAATGTTTGCAGGAAAATGTAGTTCAAGTTGAAAAGATACACAGCACACACACTCCTACTGCAGATGTAAGATGATGTAAGTAACTGGCATATGTTACAAACCCACCCACATGGACGGATTTCCATCATGCTGAGAGGAAAGCCCATAAGGAGCAAATTCAAGAAAGGATAGTAAAATCAGCAAAATGTAGAGGTTGTAAAATTGGAATAGAATCAAACAATCAAAGTAACGTTATTTACTACTGTTTGACTATTTAAAGCAGTTTTTACATATTGTGGTGTAAGTAATATTAGGTTCTATAAAGCAATTTGATGAATAAGTTAGAAATATTACATTATTTTATGTACTTTCCTTGTCAATGCGATATTAAAGAAAGTATATGTTACATTCAGAATCATTTTAGAACTAGTTCCTTCAGGTTCCATTTAGTCCAAAACACCACTCAAAATACGCTCCAGAGAACCAGTCATGTTGTGCCAGTGTTCACTAACTGTTCCATGACTTTAGGGTTCAAAAAACTGCAAACGTCATCATCGAGTTTTACAACTTGAAAATAAATAATTTTAGGGTAGATGAATGACACATTACATTTATTGTGTTTGAACTTAATGAAAAGTTCATCTCATTATTAGCTACCATGCTTGAGAGTAGCCTGCTTATGGCAAATCAGTTTAAATGACTTCTTCAGAGACAACAGTCTACCATTTCTATATGAGAGGTTTAGTGGTAGCAGTAACTAAGGTCCAGGTGTGATTTATGTGTGATTCAAGTTTGATAAGTCAAACAGAAGAAAGTTTTCTTACACAAGCAACAACAAAACACTTAACTGATAAAACACAGCAGAGGGATCTCAGCAGATAGTAAAAAGAAAGGGTATGAGCAGAACTTAGTGGAAATATTTGTTTTTTAATTAAAATTGTTTGAAAAGGTTGATGAATGTCAGTTACATTTGTGGGTGAAATTTTCTACTTTTACTTAAAAACCTGTTTTGTAATTTTTACAGAGTTCTGCCATTATACTATAGAGTCATGGACTTTTGCTCATGTTTCTGATTAGAAAACTTTGCATGCTGTCTTTGGTTAGAAACTGAAGTAGGGCAGAAAGCCCCATTGCCCTTGTTGCTGTAATGAATAAATGAGCTTCTGACTGTCAGCTGTCAGAGAACAGGCAGTCATAGGACTGCTGGGTTGGTTCTTCCTTAAATCACATTTCTCTCTTCCATTATTCATCTGCTATTATTTAAAATACAAAACACAATATAGAACAAATGGAGCCCCAGAAACATTTTAGTACAATAAATGATTCTATTCTATTCTATTCTATTCTATGCTATGCTATGCTATGCTATGCTATTCTATTCTATTCTATTCTATTCTATTCTATTCTATTCTATTCTATTCTATAACAGTTTATTAGGGTATTAGGTGAGATAGAGAGGACCCACCTCCTTAGATTCACACATACACCCATACATACAAACACCAAGCTGCCGAGTACACACAACACAGCTCCCAAGAGTTTACTTTATGCTTCAGACAAGGAATGCAGGACTAAAGCTCGTTTTTCTGTCTCAAGTTCATGTCCAACAGACCCCCTCCCTCATATGCATGCACACACACACACACACACACACACACACACACACACACACACACACACACACACACACACACACACACACACACACTCTCCCTACTGATTTTACCACCTCGTCTGTCCACCTCTCCTCCTCCTCTTCCTTCTCAGACTGTCTTTTTGTTTCCTAGGTGGACTTTGCAGTTGAACTTGAGACAGAAAGACAGCTTGTAAACAGTTAGTAGCCTGGCCCCTGTCTGGTCTGGAACAGACTGGAATGGCCTATAGGGGCAAAAAGATGGAGAAATGGACGCTAAGCTGAAGAGTATAAAGATCCAAAACACAAAGAAATTTTGAGTTGTTTCACATCTTTAAATACATCCAATAAAAAAACAACAACAAAAAAACAAGAAACTTCACATCTTGTGTTTATACAATATAAAGTGACATGATGAATGAAAAATAAAGGAAAACAAAATACTTGCTAAAAGGTAGGTGGACTGTGGACACTTGAAGAAACTCCTATGACTGACATTTCTCAAAGTGTTTACATATCATAGTGATCCTTTTTTAAACTGTAAAGGTGCTTAAATCTAGTCTGTAAAATAAATTATAGCAAATGTCAGTCTCCTGTGTGGTCAGACACTGGCAAAAATTGTTGTTACTGGACTGCAATCATGTCATTTTTGCAAAACTGAAAAGACTTGAATCGAGATATGCAGATGGATAAGATTTACCTAACCCTATGTCAGTAGTGTTTTTGAGTGAGTGTTTTTTGGGTGGTGTGCATGTTTGTGTGGTGATCGACAGTGGTAAGAACAGAAACACTCCATTCTGATCTGAAAAACATGTGAACGGCATGCTTTTGTTTCTTTTACAGTCAGAACTGCCTTTACCTTTATTTCATTGGCTGAACAGAGTATACTGCAATGATAATGCAGCTAAGCAGTAAATTTAATGCATATTACAAGGAACTGAAGTAAGTGCAGACTGTTTGATGGAAGAATATTAAAAAAAGAGATTTTGATGAATATGGGTGCCTTTCCTCTAGCTTTTTCTTTTTCCTACCAAAAAATAAGAAAAAAAACCCTCAAACCTAAACTTTTAAAATATTTTTTTGGAAATGAGAGCCTGAGCTGGATTTGTCCATACAATGGAATAAAAAATAATGCACAAGGCTCACATCCTGCTGGGGTTCTTTACATTGTTTAAATAGAGATGACTGAGTGAAATAAAATGTTTGAATGAAATAAAAAAAATATTTTTTATCCTAAACATTTCTGATTTGAAAAGAAAAATCACACTGTAGATATGAGGCATCATAATGAAAGGTAGCCTTAATGTTAACTTGAAATTCCACTTGACAAGAAAACAAGAGGACACAAGTCAAAAACATGTCATCATTTAATCCCATTCAACGAACTGCTGTTTAAAGCAGAACAAAGCAGCAGAACAAGGGAGATCATGCAGCTTTCTTTTTATCTCTTTATTTAGAATATATATGTATGTATACACACACACACACACACACACATATATATATATATATATATATATATATACATACAATATAGTTGCACATAGCTAA
>JAPZDY010000009.1:20786983-20798935 GCA_029783645.1 Ctenochaetus hawaiiensis | reverse complement strand
TTTTTGCCTTTTTTTTTTTTTTTTTTTTTTTTTTGCATAATGATAGGATGTTGTTCAGCCAGAGGCCAGATGTTTACAGCTGACAGGCTGGGCATTGATCTGCTGTAATCACATAATTTATTAATTCAGTTATTTGATTTTTGATGATGATTTTTTTTTTTTTTTTTTTACATTTTATGTTTTTGGTTAATTTTCAGCTTCTGAAAATGTAACTTGTCACAACATTAATGTCTAAACTAGAAATGCTGAAGCCTTACTTTGCAGGTTTAGTAAAAATAGGAGTATTTGTAAATTTTTTCTATGACTCTTACAGTATTCTTGAAGTTTTAAAGCTGAGTTTTGTTTATATAATATTACACCTGATAAGTTTAAACCCTACAGGTACTCTTTCATTAATGATTTTTCTTGCAGTTTAATAGGACACTAAAGTGAGGCAAAGATCCACAATACTTCTTCAAGCAAAGACAGTATCTAAACCATTAAGCCAACAAAAGTTTTCTTTTACCGCTACATTATTTAGAAAGAGTATTGTGATCAATATATATATATATATGTGTGTGTGTGTGTGTAAGCCTTTATAAGTCAACTGATTATCAGCACACTTTTCAACAAAGGCTTATTATCCACTGATATTATTACAAAACCTGAGAGATATATTTCTACTGGTAAGATTTCAGTATGGGTTTCATTTATTAAAAATGCATTATTGGTTTTCTTCTTCAGTCATACAGCAAATGATACTCTTTAAATATTTAATTTAGCCTTCAATCAGTGTATTTATATTTACCTTGACAGAATGTAGTCAGGAAAGAATCTAAAAAAATCTAGGATTAGCATATAAAATACCCACCAATCATTTTGACTTTTTTTGTATTAGATTGTTGACAAAAAAAACCCCTGGGTTCCTAAAATCCCAAATTTACAAAAGAACATAATCTGATTATGCTTAATGGCAGCTACTTTTGAAAAGCATGTCTTTTAAGCTTTTATGTAAAGATCTATAATGTCAACACTTACAATGTTTTTTAGAGAGAAATATTTCCTTTTGTGTAAACCCTGTAACCGCTCTGAATGACTGAAGCTGTTTTCCCTTGACGTATTTTTTTTAATAAAGTGTATGAAATGTCATTGCTACAGCAGCCTGTGTTGCAGACATCAAGTATTCAAAAAAGGTTACATAAATAATAACAATTATTTATTTACAATGCTTTTTTTTGTAAGTAAAATATAGTTTTTACCATAATAATATTTAAAAAAGCCTGGTAATGCTACATATGTCCTCTGTAAAACCCAGTGGAGTTCCTTTATTATGACATTCAGCTCGCCTCAGTGTCTTCTCTCTCTCTGAGCCCAACATCAGCAGCTGTAATATTATGCGAAATGTAACAGTCAGGGATGGTTCAACTGTGATCCACAAGAGGAAAATCAGGTTTCCATTTAATCAGATACCATCATGTTGTCCTGAAAGTGTCCTGAGTGGAAATGACCATAAGGTTTTTAATTTTATAACAAACATTTTTCTGTAAACAACTCATGAAATGTGTGGAATAGTTAGTGGCAAATTTTGGCTTACCTTTACTGTATGTGCATAAGTTATCAATTAAAAGACAATATTTAAAGACAATAAATAGAAATCAGTACATTCAGTACAAACTTGCAGTGCACATTAGTGCTGCCACTGTGATTGTGATAATTCAAGTGATACTGGTAGTAGTTAGACAATTGTTAAAATTTCAATATAAAATCTAAATACATGCGTATCATATTCATGTCAATGTGCATAAAACTCTGCTGATTTGTAGTTTGGCTGTCGTAGTTTATTTTCCTGCTCACTGTAGTCTGTGGGAAACATGTTAGGGCTCTTCTGATGCAATATTTCCTATGAGAGCTTTTTAACTTCTATTTCTGAATTCAAACAACTTCCACTTCCTGCTCACTTAAGTTGAAAACACAAGAGATTGAGATGGGGCAAGGCACTTTCTTTAGATGAACAGAGTCAGATTTTTAAGTCAGAAATTTTTCATTTTCTTTTAATTATTGCATGGATTATGTAATAATACTCATAATGGTGGTAGCATTGCCACTAGTAACAGTATTACTTTTAATCCTAAAACCTGCTAAGTTGCATCCACAAGGTATGAATTTGAGTCCTGCCAAAAGCACAATATACTTTTCTCTTCTAGTAGTATTATCAATATTATATGCACTCACAGAGCTACAGAAATATACTCTCTATTGTCTCTGTATTTCCTTTTACAGACACAACATAACCTAGTTTTCCATTTTATGTAGATTAAATGTTAAAAACAGTGGCAGAAGAATGGAATCAGCTCTAAAAGATAATCTTACAGTACATATTAAATTATATTTGCTGAAATCAAATAATGAGGGTCTACATGTGCATTTCATAGGGTAAAGTAATGAAATCATGCTACAGTTGAAAATCTCAACATATAAGGACATGGTATAGTGAATCAGCAATAGATCCATGTTCCTCAACCTGACCATCACCCTGCTTCGTTGCAGGCTAAATGCACACTCTGAGTTGTTATGTTGCATGAGAAGCGACCCATGAGGCTTCTATGTGGGGCTTTGATCAGGAACATATGGCTGAACTTCCTCTTTTGCTGTAAGAGCCAGCTGCTGTCCGTTTGTTGGAGGAACAGAGGAGAGGAGGAAAAGAAAAAATGCTGGAGCAAAGGAAAATAATGCTGACTGTATTTCAGTGGGAAGAAAATATAGCAAATAAAGAGAACAGAGTGAGGCAGGCAGGGGGAAAGAGAATGAAATAAACAAGGAGAGGAAATGAAGAAGAGAAGAAAGATAGAGAGAACAGTGATGGGGCGGGGGGTGGGGGGGTGGGGGGGCAGCCTCAATGGCGGGGCTGCAGATCTGTAGGCGCCATGTTGAGACAGCAACATTTCTGCAGCGCCACACTGTCTCCTGCCTCATCTCTGTCCCATCTGCCTCCCTGTCCATCTGCATGCCTCTTTCCTTTTCCCATCTGTCTTTTTCTCCCACCTTCACTTTCTTATCATGGGGGTAATTGACCAGCTCATTTGTTGGTGGTTGGAGGAAATGGAGGTGACTGTTGTACCAGTGGTGTATATTACTGCTTAGTGTGGTTTTACGATTGCCTTATTGCCCCTCATTGACTTTTGGTGGTCAACAAAAGACACTCCAAAGAATGGTTTTGTACCTCCTGGAAAGTTTGCCTTCTTTGTTGTCCATCCTGTCTGTCTCATGGATACTCATGGATAATTTTTCAAAACTGAACAGATGACTTTTTTCTCTTTTTTTCAGAGAGAGCCTTGTCTGCAAAACCATCTTCTGATATGATTTCTAAATTAAATTCTTCTGTACTATTGACCTCACGCCATCTCTATTTCCTTAAAGAGTTCATCATGTGACCTCACCTTGCTGCTTCACAAGCAACAGGAACAGCTTGAAAGGCTTTTTAAAGTTTTTTTCGCATCGAGGTCACACAGTTGGGTATTCATTAAGCCGAACAGAAACCTGGTGCTGAAGGTATTTTACTTGTTAGATATGATTTACTGCGGCACTCTGACCTCCCACTGCTGGATTCAGCCACAAGTATTTGAATCAGTTGATTATAACCAGAGGACGGCAATGCTTTCAGTCCTGCAACTGTAGCATAAAAACCTCAAAAGAGGTAATATGTGTCACAATTAAACTGTAATTCAATCAACATGGATTTGCATTTGTCATCTTTCAGATGACCAGAGTCATTTATAAAAAAAATGTACAGTTTCTACGTGTTTTTGATTTTGTGCCATAAATGGACTGTATACAAAGCAGAATTCAAACAGGCCAGCAGAACTAGTCAGGTCAGTTTTAGTTTTTTTTGTAATCATAAAACTGATTACAGAATTACTACACAAAATAGAGAGTGTGCCAGTGTGTTCTGTAAAGTTATAGGCTTGGAACAAAACAAATATGCTAAATTACTTCATTTTTCTCTCATGTTCTTGTGGTCTATATATTGATGAGTTTTATAATAACACATATTAAAGACAAACTCTGGTTTATTAACTGTATCTTATTTTCATTGGTCTGGTCTTAAGGTGGATCACTTATAATAGCATTTACAGGTTTTTTACGATTAAATTGATTCAGTTATTTTTACATGATTTAATATGATTTAAAAAATATATCATTATTCCCCTTTGCCTTGCTATGTTATGAGATTTTGTGTCGTGTGTGTGGCTCCCCCTACTGATATGAAATTGTTGTGCTGACTGTGTTGTCTATAATTATCACACCTGTGTGGGAATTGTTATGAAATTGTCATTATACATGCTGAAGAGGGGCGCTTGCCCGAAACATCCATGTGGCATAGTGAAAAAGTTAACAGGGTGTCCTTGTTTTCATATTATATTTTTGGAAAATAAAGAATCCCTTCATCCCAATATTGTGGCGTCATCTTAAACACAATTAATTTTTTTAAGGTCCCATATTATACCACTTTTTGACAGTTTTGATAGATCTCAGAGGTCCACAAAGAAAGCCCCTGAAGTTGAAAACACCACTTGGCGCTTAGACTGTTTCTGTGCGTGTTGTTTTAAATGTGAAGATGGTTGCTGGTCACAACTCCCTCGGGAAAATGATGTGACTTTGGCCATGACCCTTTGCTTACGGTGAGCACTTAGTGTAGTGCTTGGCTGCTGGTAACAGACTCAGTTTGTATTGGTGTCAAAACATAACAGTCAACATATCAGACAAGTCCTTCCCCCTACTGTTGCTCACTCTGCCGATAAATATGAGCACTTGTCGTTTTATGTTACTCTGTGAATTAAACAGATTGTTTAGAGATAAATGTTTATTGCAGATGCAATGTTAATTTCAGTTAACACATTAAAAGGGATTCCCATTGTGTGTTAGCCTCAAGCTAACAGGCTAAGTGTATAGCAATTCGGGAATCAAAGAATACATACTGTACTATTTCCTCTGATTTAACATGCAATTCAACTACTGTTGGTTTCTAACCAAGGTTTGTGTAAGTAAGGAATTTAAGACAGGCAGGTGCTGAATTTTGGGGTGATTTCTCCCTCTGTGTCTTTCTCTCTTTAGTGTGTGCTCGGCAATGTAACACCGTTTGAATTATGTGAACAGATGCTGGTGAGTACCAGCGTTATTCGGCACCCTCAAAGGTGCCAAAAGCATCAACCCCAGAGAGTGAACCTCAGCAACATATACTCTAGTGCCTGAGTCCACAACAGGTGCTACCAACATTAGCTGTGATACCAACGCCAGGTTGAACTGGCTAATTATACAGTAACATAAAGCAGCTTAAACATGGCAAAACTTACTGCTTTCAAGACTACAGTCAGTTCACAAACAGCAAACTGCTTTGTACTGGCCTTCACTGATAAGGCAGTGAAATGGTTGGCACACATATTCAATATTTTACTGTGTGTTGTTGGGACAAAAAATAAAATGAATCTATTGGGTCTTCACTGGTTCAGATGTTGGGAGTAGATGAAGACTTTAGTGCTCGCAGCCAATAACAGGGCTAGCGTGCTTTGCATATACACTCAACATCTTCGTCCTTCTACCAAAGCCCCCTAGTGAGGAAAACAATGGCAACTGTGTTTACAGTAGAAAAACCTCACCAAGTCTTCAGCGCCATGTAAGGTATGTGAGGTCAGGAACACAACCAATAGCATGCTAGTGCTTTTTTTTCTTTTTTTGACATTGGTGGGTTTGTGCAAGGTAAAATTTGTCACTGCATGTTGGTGGCTTGAGTTTCTCAACTGCAACAATAAAGTCATCACTCACCAACTCCTTTCTTACTAGATCTGGCTCCCATGTGACTTTTCTCTGTTCCCAAAAATTAAGTTAGTTGTCTGAATCTTAGAAGTGGATCAAATAGACCAAGTCCTATGTTCACGGTAGATCAAAAAATACATGTGCACCATAGGTCACAAAAGGTGTGTAACTCAGATAAAACAATGTTATTTGACTTTCTAAATTAAGAAAGTTATTACTTGCATCTGCAAAATGCACATTACAGTGCAGCACTCTGTTCATGCACAACAGGAACAGTCTCAGAAGTTTTTGATCACACTTTGAATGTTACTATTTGGCAACATGCACAACACTATTTCTTAAAACTTTCAGGGCTTTATTTAAGTGAGGTTTAAAATTGTGGTCAAATCCACTACAAATCATTTGAGCCAATCTTAATCAAAGGGTCATATAGAAAGTACAGTTTTTATAATGTATGGATTTGATATGGTCTAGTTTCATATCTCTAACTTAACATTTATTACAGAGCCACACACCACTGTACTTCCATAGCATGATTTGAACCAGATATCAACCCTGAACATTCAGTACATAATATTAATTTGATCTCCCCAAAGACATTATACTGTAACTGCTATTTAAGTACATCATATAGCACCTCCAAGAAATATCATTGTTGATGATGTTGATGGATGGTTTTGAATCTGTCCTCATATAAAGCATTAAATATTTGCTCAAACACAAGAAGTATCCTCCTTAGATGCAACCTTGTGTAATCATGTAGATAGCAACTGCCTCCTCTAAAAACCAGAGGCAAAAATAGCTTTATGTTATGGCACAACAAACCTAACCTTAGTTTCACATGAATATGTTACATGAAACAGAGGGAAACAGCTAACCTGGCTCAGTCTGAAAGTCATGAAACCACTTAAACGCACCGCTAAATCTCACAGATTAACGTGTTACATCTTGTTTGTTTAAACATACAAAAGTTTCAAAAATCATAGAATAGCAGTGACAGTTCAGGAAACAGCCGCATGAGAGTCATTTGCAATAGTTAAAGGAGGCACTGACAATGTCATCAAGACCTTGTTGCCCAACAAAAACATCTGTATTGGATGATTCTGTCCAACTGTGGAATATGTTGTTTTTTGAAACTCTTCCAAGATGTTAATATAATAGGAATATTATGTCTTTGTAAAATAAAGAATTGCTTATGAATTGTTTTGGTGAGACAGCAAAAACCAATATTATCATGGTTAATTAAAGGGGAAACTTAACTGTGATGTGTAAAGTCTGTGATCTTCTGCATGAAGGTAGGATGTGCTGCAAGTGCTTTTCACATCGCTACACATGTAAACATTATTTGCATTGAGGTTGAATATAGGAGCATTGGAAGTGAATGTACATTATCATCCAGCAGGGATGTCAGAAAATGCATGTAGTAAATCGCCCTCATTGTGGACTGTACAAATAAATTGAAACTACTGTTGAACTGTTGTCTTTTTTACTGGTTTTAAAGGAAAGTTGTAATGCAGTTATTCAACCCTGTGCAAAATCCCCATATGGTATATTATAAATAGCCTGCATTTATATAGCACTTTTCTAGTCTTTCAATTTATTGACTACTTGAAGCATTTTACAAGACAAATCAACATTCACCAATTAACACATTTACACACTAATGGCAGATGGCATCTTTACAAAGTGCCAACCTGTTGATCAGGAAATTACACACACACACATATACTGATGGAACAGCCATTTGGAGTAATATGGGGTTCAGTAAGTGCAAAAGGATTCTTCCACGTGCAGCTGAAGGTGTCAGGATTAAACCATTGAACCTTCGGATAAATAGATGACCTACTCTACTTCCTGAGCCACAGCTGCCCCATAACCAGCTCAAATATGTTCCCCCTCTATAATTACATGGTTTAGATCAGTTCTGCTGCCATGAATTGAGTCACGGATTCATATAAGAGCTGTGTGACATAGGTAGTTTCAAGTTGTTGGGCTGGATGCTAAAGATCACAGGAACCTGAAACTGCCTGAATCACACCAGCCTCAAATGCACAACTAGATGCCAGCAGACAGAAAAGGAAGAAACCAAGCACACACATCACTTAGCCCAACACATATTTTATCATCAGTGCACTGTTTAGGAGTTAAATGAATTTTTAATGCTTATGAATGGACAATTTGATGGTTAAAACAAACTAGTCTTCCATAATTGATTGCTGGCTGCTCTTGCAAAAAAGTCAAGCTCAATGAAAAACACATGTTCTTTGAAATTGAAAATTGATACAAGGTGGTTTTCTCATGTTCTGCTGTGTCAGAAGCCTGAGTAAATACTGTCTTTGTTTGCAGCAACATGCTTCTAAATGTCTTTAAGGTTTTGCCTTTGGTGTGGTTAAAAGTCCTTTTCATATTAGCAAATTTACCATGGATCTTGGGAACTGGGTCTACCATTCCACCATCCTCTTGCTCATCTGCTGCTTCATCCCTCCTCTGTCTTGGCCTGTTGTGTCTTTGTTGTCCCCAGAGTCAGAGTTCTGGTCAGAACTTACTTTGATACTGTAGTCACTGTCATCAAATTGAACTCTGTCAGTCTCAGAGAGTATGCTGGCTGCTGAGTATATTTCCATTGCCTTAATTGAAAATGTCCTCCTCTGTTGCCCCAAGACCCCATCTGGGCATACTATTAAGCTGATAGAACCAGTAGCTGCATGGATAATTAAGTTTACAAGCTAATAGCAGTTACTAGCTGCAGTCAAAGACACCTACAACAAAAAGTATGGTGAACAGCTGTTGGCGGTCACTCTTATAATATACTGCCCCCTATTTGTTTGGTGCAACCTTCAAAAAATGGCAACATGTTACACCTTTGAAAAAGAAGGAAAATAATGCATAATGTAATAACATGCAGCTTTAGCATCATTAATTGAGGACAATTGTTCCTTCTGTTTGACCTCAATAACAACACTGTCAGCAACTCCAACATTTAAAACTATGATTACACTAATCAGGCTTTTGGTCATTTTGGCAGATTAAACCTCTGGTTCATGTAAGTCATGTCAAAGTCATCAAAGTCTCTCAGAGCATAAAAGTACAACAAAACTAACAGAAAAATTAGTGTGATTTTAAGCGGGCATAGACCTCGGCCAGAAACATGAAAGCATCCGAGCAAACATACAGAGCAAGAATTTTTAAATTATTTGATAAATAATGTAGGTATTTATTATAACAATTTATTTGGCATTTTTCTTGCCATAGCTTCCATGAGCTTATACCACTGCAAAAGTTAAAGCAACACATTTTATAATTTGAATTTATTAATTTGCTGGAGCATATGTATGTTACTGAACTTCCAAATTGACATGCCATTTGTTGTCTTCATAAAAAAAAATATTAAAGGAAGTTATTAGATTTTATCTGAGAGAGACAAGAAGATCAATGTAAGTGTATTGTCTATCTGAGTCAGTGAGTGGCAGCAGGTCTAAGTGCAGAAATGAAATAAGGCTTTGGTTAGCCTAGCAGTGCAACATTAACAGCATACATAGATCTTCACTTTTGTGAAAATTTCGAAAGAAACTCAACTCCAGAGAAACTCTAAAATGACATCAAAAACATCAGGAATATTTGCTATCAATCGAATTGGACAGACATTCTTGGTTTCTTAAGTTCTGGGTTACAATATTTTACTCAGTAACGTCATATAGCTTCAACATAGAGCTCAAAAACAAGCTAATACAGATTTTTTATACATTATTCTGTAAAAATGCATTTAAAAACTTAGAAGCTACTTTAGAAGAAAAAAACATGAATCCTAGGATGTTATGGTCATGTCAGCTATTTCAGGGTCAGGTATAGTGGCTTTCCTTCAACCTGGCTTCCTCTCAAGGCCAGTTGGTATTGTCAACTGAATCATATTTGGCATGTTCTCAGGATTCTGATGTTGACTGCTAATGTCATGCACTGTTAAGAACTAGGTACCTCATGTGAGAGCAGAGCCTGTGCAACTATAACTTTGAGTTGTGTTGGTCATCCTGAATCAGTAGTAAAAAGTAACTTACTGCATTTACCAAAG
This sequence comes from Ctenochaetus hawaiiensis, assembly GCA_029783645.1. Classification (NCBI taxonomy): domain Eukaryota; kingdom Metazoa; phylum Chordata; class Actinopteri; order Acanthuriformes; family Acanthuridae; genus Ctenochaetus; species Ctenochaetus hawaiiensis. The sequence continues at coordinate 20,789,079 of JAPZDY010000009.1, read as the reverse complement.
TGCCATATTTTAATCTTAAAATAATTGCACTTCAGAGTATTTCACTTTTTTTTCCACTTTATACTCATACTACACCTTACTGACTTGGGTGCATTAGGTTTTAGTTATTTTAAACTCCTCTTTAAATTTAAACAATGTGTATGAAAAATTAATAATTCTGTAGTAATTCTGTAAGGACACCATAAATACAACTCTTCTACAATTCTTCTTCTTCCCTTTAACATTAGTCACTGTCTCCAAAGTAAAACCAGCTGAAAGTTCATCTGTCCTTGTTCTTATGGAAATTTAATCAATTCTTATATAGAGGAGGGCATTTATCGTCTATGCTAGTAAACATCCACTGTAAATATGCAATGACTGCTGCAAAGTAACTACACACAATATCCATTCAACAAATACATTTTGATGTCTTAATAGCTGAGTATCAAGCCTTCCAGCAGTTCTTCCCAAACCGGCCCGTACATATTCTGGTGATCTAAGCCAAATGCTGCAGTTTTCACTTGTGAAGTTACCATTTTGCCTGTGTAAACATACCAAATTAAACGTGGTCTGGAATATATGGCCTGGGTTAAGCTTGCATGGTATTCTCAGCTTGCAGGGTTAAGCATGTTTACAAAGGATTTGTCTCTAAAATAAAATTGAGCATGTGTTTGTGTGTGTGTCTGTGTATGAATGTGTGTGTCAGGGTGGGGTCTGATGGAACTGACCTCTTCTGTTAATCCTTGTGCAACCTCTGTAGAACTGTGATGATAAATGCTGACCGTGTTCATTTTCAAACACAATATGTTTTATGAAGTTCAGCATGCCACCATGAAGCTGTAAATCTCCTCTCTCTCTTTCTCTCCTGTGTCAGTGGTGAAGGGTTTCTGTATAATTTGCAGTGTGTTTAATAGCACATTAACATTTAACAGCTACAGTTCACTGTCAGGATACTTCTGGCATCGGTACAGCTGCCTGTACAAGCTCCTTATTTTCTCAACATTACTTCAAACAGGAAGTGGATTATTTGTCGACATGTAGACTGTAATGAAGCAATTCACTGTAAAAACTCATGGTGCATTTTACTGAAAAAATATACTTAGGCTTAATCATTAGTTTGATGAACACAAATGACTCTGTTTCAGTACCATATCTTGTATTTGTTGTTTGTTTGTTCACCAGTGACATCTTATCATTTTTTTTTATATTTAAGTTTTCTAAAACATTTAAAAGTATTACATACATATTATACAGCATGTTTTAGACTGTTTCACAGAAGAAAATGCAGGTAACAAATTAATTAATATAGTGATATTATTACACTAAAAAATAAAATGTATATAATGCTCACTCTTGACTCCTCAGCCCCTCCCTTCCTCTTTGTTTACTTTTTTCAATTAACATTTTTCACAAAGCCACATGTTAATACATAGAGATGTACCTGCCTTTGCTGCACTTGAACTTAGCAAAATATAAAGATGCAGATTGTAAAACTCATAAAGAAACTAATCTTGTTTCTGTTTTCTAAAAAACAGTAAGTTGTAATGGCATAACAAAACAACAAAATCACTGTAGGCATATTGTATTAATTGTAGAAAAATATCTAGCTGTGAGTGATAACCCACTAAATGGACAAAGAAATAACAACCATATTTTTTTCCTTACATAAAATTAATACCTCTATTATTCTTCCTTGGTTGGCAATTGAGGTTACCCACATTTTTTATTATTTCATATTTTTTATTTATTTTGTTCTCCTCTCCTCTGCTTTGGGAAGTTAGGCAACATATTGCTGAGTTCCTTTGCATTTCTGACTTTCTAATGGATATTTTGGTAGAGAAGAGATGTTTGTGCTGCACTTACATTGGCTGAACAAATGGTGGCAGTGTGTAGGATGAAACACTGACATCCACTAAGGTGGCTGTTGTAAACTACACCATCAAAGCCAAATCATATATGGGAAAACAAGTTTTGAATAGCTGTATTGACAACTATGCATGAAAGGACTTCTTTGACGATGCCTTTGAGTTGTGCTATTGGAAATGTTGGATACAGTCATTCACAGCTCGACCTATGCTAGAGACTAAAAGTCAGTTGATCCCTGTCTCTGCTTCAAA
>JAPZDY010000009.1:20761818-20773534 GCA_029783645.1 Ctenochaetus hawaiiensis | reverse complement strand
CTACAAGAGATGTCGCCAAACGGAATTTCATTGTACCCCTTGCAATGACAATAAAGCTTCTTAATCTTAATCTTAATATACATATATATATATATATACTGTAGGCCTGAATTCTATGAATCCAGTTGTTCCTAATGCTCTTTTTGGTTTAGACTCAGAAAAATAATTGTTGCCTGAGTCGTGGCACTGACAAATCAGGGCTGTGTTTCTTTCCCTAGACATTCAAAATGGCTGGTGTGTAATCCTAACTTGCGAAACATTGTCCAGTCAAAGCCAGCATCCAGCTACAGGTTCTCTTTGTGTTGCCGGTGCTGGGCAGCCATCCAGAATAAACTACTAAATAATATTTCAGTGTCTGTGCTGCCGCTACTGCTGCCAGGTAGAGTGAGAAAGTTATTACCCCTGAAGTTTATTAAGTTATAACGGTGGGTGAACAATCCCATTAATTGGTGTGTTGCTGTTGGTGGCTCGGTGAGATAGGGTGTAAGGTTAGGGTGTTGGGGGAGGGAGATAAAATACGACTTCAGGAAATGTAATAACGTGCCTTTGGGATATATGAGAGGTCAATTTCTGAAACTATTAGGGTGAAATTGCAACGGGAGAGAGAAAGAGAGAGAAACAGACAAGATGTGATATTAGTCTTGTAGCCGTTTTAGTCACTGTTTCCATGCACGAAGAATTCATCATGGTGGACACACATACACACACCCAAAGGCAAAGACACACTTGAGCCTTCCATTGAACACATCATGCTGCAGGGACATAGCTTTTACAGGAATATCAATCTTTTTACCCATGTACCCGTCAATGTGACATCTAAGGCTTCCATTGCTTCTGCACACACGGATGTAGCTAGCCTAAAGAGAAAACACCATGTTAGTTATACAAGCTATACACCCCTAAACCCTCATACATATTGTTTCTTTCTATCTGTCATCCATCCTACTGTCTTCCCACCAATGAAGAAAAAATGACTATACTGATTTCTATCCACAACAGCACCCCAGCTTAGTGTCTCCTCTGTTGCAACTGACCCTCAATCGGTTTGACATCCTGGGTGACAGCCACAGTTGCTGTACAGCTCTGAAGGGTAATGGATGGTCCTGAAAGTGATTATACTCCCGAGGAATGCAAAGCACCCACTTTGCTGTGTGACAAAAGCACCGTACACACCTACCCTGTCCTCCAGCCACTCTTCACCTCTTCACCAGGCATTATTTTGCTCTGAGTTGAAATCGATCCTTTACATGCTGGCCATGTTGGAGAAAATTGATTCGAGAGGGCAGTGAGAACGTATTTACTGATGATGGCTGCTAACCAAGGCTGGGTGATGCATTGTATATCACTGTCAGCCATCTCGACTTTGCAATCTTGTTCTCAACCAAAGTCTCTGAGTGAAATGTGTCAAATTACACCACACACCCAATAGAATCACTTGTGTCTGCATCCTGGCCTTAAATTATTAAATTATTGCAAAACAAACAAAAACACATGTTAGTTACTTGGCTAATATTCTGCTTTTTGAAGAAGGCCTTTTCACATTTATGTAGAAAACAGTGATTGAGTGATCGGATCCACACAGTCCTCTTGTTTTCATATATTTTGAAAGTCATATTAACATGAACTAATATTCTTATTTGTCATTTTTGCTTATTTCTAATGGAACTTCTGTTGTATAGAAATTAAGAGACATATAATCAATGTATGTGGAATATTCCACTAAATTTAGAACTTCTTGAACTGCTTGTTCAAATTTGATTGACCAGATAGCTCATTGATCAGATGATTGCATTTTGATGATGAACTACATCTAGGATTTCCAATATTAGAGAATGTCTTTATGATGGTGAGTTCATGTGCTCATTGCATTCACATGCTTTTTTTGGGTCATTTAATCCTAAAAGGCAGATAATGCATGGACACTAGTGATTAGTGAAGCTGATGCTTTGTTAAAGGTTAACATTTGGTTAGTCTTCAAACCTTTTTAAATGTAACTTTGAACGTAGATTTAAATGGCTGTACCCAGCTAATGGCTAAAGGCCCCTTCAATATGTTTACCTTTGTGTGTGACTTTACCAGTGGCAGTTACATATAAAAAACCTGATACCCTGTCAGGAAGTGTAAAAATGAAAAGTTAGAATTTAAAAAGGAAAAATACACACATTAAGTAAAAATTAGAATGTCAAAAATTTGACCTTTAAGTCAAATGTTTGAAACAGATATCAAACCCCCTCATAATGTAAGTTTGCTGTAATGTATTGGTATATGTATCATCCAACTGTTTTTTGTTTTTGTTTTTTTTTTCTTGTGCAAATGTTCTTTGATATAAATTGATACTCCACATTTAAGAGTAAACCATCTAAATGTAAGGGAAACTTATCAATAGTAATGTTAGCACTGTTTCTTTTGCAGCACACACACACAAAACCCCACAACCAAGAGAAAAAAATCACCGCCATCCATGTCTTATACAGTTATGTGAGTGCTCTTGGCTAGTATTATTGTAACGGTAATAAAATATTAGCCTACTAGTGATATTGAAAACAGACAATGCCTCCACCAGACATCAGTTAGAAAAAAGACTGGCTCAGGAGGGAAACACACACACACACATTTTAATTCTCTATGCTTGGCGTCAACAGGCACTGAAGCTCAGGCTTTCCCCATGACCTGTAAGTGATAAGATTATCCCCTCTGCCTTTTTAAGTCAGAGGACCCAGGCTGTATTTTATATAGGGACAGAAATTCTCCTTTATAATCTCTAGACCAGCAGACCTACCCGCTTCTGACTGCAAAGATAAATCTTTCCTCTTTTTTTGTTTTTTTTTCTTGCTGTTGTATCCACTCTGATTTAGATGGAGCTTATGTTACTAGATTCAGTCTGACGGGCAGTATGTATGCTGTGTTTTGTTCAGTTCATTCAATCTGACTTACCCCACCTTTATCATGGCAAAAAAAGCCAGGGACTCTACAAAGTTCTTTTCAAAGTAAATAAATCTCGAAAGAAGTCAAATCATATGCCGGACTTGGAATCAAAATCAAAATGCAGAAAGAAAAAGCACCCCTACCGAAAGTAGTGGTGTCTTTTTTTGTATACTGTGCTCACATTTAGAGATGATCTTTGAGGTCTTGTTACACATTTAATTGCTGTTTAAATTAAACTTTTGAAAATGGCTCAACTCCTAATGTGATTTCAAACGTAACCTATACATTTAACTTTTGGTCATACTGGTTTTAGCAAGTGGAAGACAGTTGGCTTGCTTGACTAAAATGAGTTTTACAAGAAATATTTCTCTTCTTTTGATATTTTAAGTATGTAGAAGCGGAGGTTTACATGGAGCAGCTCTGACGTTTCTCAATGTACCTGAATGTGTTTTGCAGTTAGAAAGAGGACTTTCCTCTTTTCTCATGGTGAATTTGTTCCTAAAGTTGATGCCATGGGAGTCACAGAAAGCAGCCCTGTATTTGAGATGCCTCAGTGCTTTGCAGAAGAGCTTTCAGCTCTTAACCAGACCCATGTTTGCCAAACAAGAAGTCTCTGTTAATTACATCTGTCTGAGAGCTATAAAGAGTGGTGGGATGGCGGTGGTGGTGGTGTGTTTGTGTGTGCGTGCGTGCATGTGTGCGTGTGTGTGTGTGTGTGTGTGTGTTTGTGTGGTCGAGGGGAGGCAAACAGGACGCACAGAAGAAAGAAATAAAAAATATGACATAAACAAAGAAAGACAGATAAAAGAAATCAACTCAATAATTCAGAATATTTTCTCGCTTAAAATGAAGAGCATTCATTTTAGGAGACTCTATTACGGCGTTGTTTTTTACTACTTCAAACACAAGTTTCTGCAATAAAAGAGGTTTGAAAAATACTTCTATTGATTTCCCTCGTTGGAACTGGTCGCAGATTTGATGTGGGTAAGTGTCATCATGAATCCTTAATTTCAGTTTTAATCTCGCTAATGTTGACTTCACAACGCTGCAAGAAGTACATGGGTAACGACAGTATTCTTTTAATTCACACTTTGTAGGCTACTGACTTCTAAGAAAAATGATGTATTTGTCACACCAATGTGCAATTAAAGCGGTTCAATGCAATATATGGTGGGAATATTGCAACATCACATTGAATATAAGCTCCACTGAAGGCAAAGTTAGAACAGTGAATAATTTCATTAAACTAACAAGATTCCTATCACTTTTTATGTTGGGGGAATCAGATGTGACACAATGACAGTGTGTTGAGCAGAAAAAAAAAATTCTCACCTTAAAAAAAAGACCAAACAAAAGGAAACGAAACTGTATCAGCACCATGCTACCTCTTCTCTGTTGTGTGCTTTTTTGGATCCAACAAAAATATGACACCATTGTTCCCTGGCTTTATTTCTCATATATTAGCAACTTACATAAAAGCATTTTCTTTTCATCCGCTTCAAACAGGACCCTCTAGAAACTATTTCAATGTGGTCTTTTCTTCAACTATATCAGTCAGTTTAATAAAGGATGGATTTTGTCATTGCCTTTTATGTTTTGCTGTAATTGTGAATAATCTTAAAAAAACATAGTTTCATGCCGTCCTCAAACCATTTCAACTAATCAGTAAGTTTGGGGTCAAACAGTACTTGACCAATTTTGCCTTGCTGCTCTTTTCGCAACATTAAAAAAGCGGAGGAAAAAAGAATATTAAGGCAATGTTCATATTCGGCTGATAGCTCGTCATTGTCGGTAATGGAGGCTACAGGAAGGAGAAAACCGTCTGTCTTCCATGTAGTGTCAAATAAAACAGCCATGGATACTTGTGTCAAATTTGCGCCCCACGATGACACCATAAACACAGCTACTCACCAAAGTGCCAATTGGAAAGTCATGTGTTGTAGAGTAAAGCTTTTACGCAGAGGGTTCTCATAACCTTCATGCACATGTTATGTTGTTGGTTATTTAGGGAGTGGTGTGTCGGATTCTTGAAATTTCGTATATTTTTTTCAAACTCATAAAGACGGAATATAATGAGTAGTCGACTGGTGCATTTTTTAAAATTTCCTCATTAATTGCTGTCACTTCCATGTCTTCTGTTCCTCCAGATGATCCCTCTGCCAACTGGCTGCACGCGCGCTCTTCCAGAAAGAAGCGGTGCCCGTATACCAAATATCAGACGCTCGAGTTAGAGAAGGAGTTCCTGTTCAACATGTACCTCACGAGGGACCGGCGACATGAGGTGGCGCGCGCACTGAACCTGACAGAACGGCAGGTGAAAATCTGGTTCCAGAACCGAAGAATGAAAATGAAGAAACAAAGCAAGGACCAGCCTAAGGATTAGGCTGATGGAACTCTTGCTCATACAAATTCAAACACCCAATTCCCTATGTTTAAAACACAAAACAGCCTTCCCAAAACTGGAATGCCCAAGCACAGAAACACACACAAGCATTTTTTTTTAAGTTTGTTTCCACCTCTAAATACTACCATGTTACTACATTAGATTCAGCCCAATCACACCAATCTAGATCGTTAACAGATGCTGAGAACGCTTCCAACACTTAAGTCGAATTCTCAGAAGATTTGAAATGCTGCGTCTGCCGTTGGAAGGAGACTGGGATCATTTGAGTGTGTGGTGGTGGAGAAAAATGATGGGCGTTAGCTCACACACCAACAGCAAACTCCTCCTGGACTTTCTCTACTTTATACAGGTCGGACTCCATATAAAACTGCAGCTTAAACTGTTAGATATAAACTGTTTGATAAACGGATAGCTCTTATTCCTCTTATTCATCTTCATCATTCTATGTTACGCTATTAGTAAGACTGTGATATTAGACTACAAAGGGAAGAATGCAGCAAACAACCACTGATGCTACAAAATATTGTGGCAAGGATAGGAAAGACCCAGAAAAAAAAAAAAAAAAAATTTTTCCTTTTTCTCAGGCACTAGTTTTAGTCTCACTGGTTATCTATTGTTGCTTCACTGACACCAGAGGCGCACGGAGGTGCTGAAACCGGGGTTTCACATAGCCATTAATAAACACGCGAGGTGGAGGGGGATGCGCCCCTCCCCACCTTTCTCTCTCACACACATCTATTTTTCTTACCATTTTTCCTGTTTCTCCAGTTTCTGCCTGGATGTGATTAGAAAGTGCCTGATGGCCAGCGATACAGGCAGAAAGCCACTGTTTGCTTACGGGTTGTCTTTCTAAGTAATGAATAGATGAGGGGAGAAGAAGGGTGAGAAGTGATGGGAAAACTGAGTTTTAACCCGACTCAGCAACTAGGAAGCCGATTAGGTCGCTGTCGATATTTTAGATCCCCGTCCTTCAGCTACCTTTCCCGCATGTTTTATGCGCTTCGGCCGTGGGCCATCTGCAGTCTTTATCGGCTATCGATAGTCCCTCAACCCTACTCCCCGACCCCAAGTCTCAGGGGCTTGGTTTATCTGAAAGGAAGCACAGAAGCAAGCACCAGATTGTTAAATCATACCTGGGTGACGTTAACTTTGATTGCCCGTGAATCTGTTCAGAATTTTACTTTAGACGATAATAACCGAATCTGGTTGCTTCTCACCCGGCACCGCTTCCCTGGAGTCTTAAGCATCATTTAAAAAACAGATGACGCAAGCAATTTACTATGGCGGCCAGTGGTAATCATAAATGACTGTTTGTTCTTCTTGTAACCAGCCATTTGCAGCGAATGTGAAAAAAGTCACAATTTTACAGTCTAGTTTGCACAAAGTCCATAGAATATATCCACGCAGCACTGAAGATCTGCGCCCAACAGACCGCAATATCTCTGTCCTCTCTGTCAATATCTAACAGACGTTATTCACGCGCTTCTGGCATTATTAGGACGGAATCAACTCTATTTTTATATGTAGCCTATGGTTTGTTGTGTATTATCTGCTATGCAAGGCAGGTTTCCTGGTCATTCTCGGTCATTTTATTGTGCCCACAGTAGTGACCGCAACGACGGACGCAAGAAAAGCGACCCTACGGGCTCTCACATAAATATTGGATTTTTAAGTTTTTTTTCTGTGTATACTTGACTTGAAAATAAAATCCTGAAAGGCTTAGTAACACTATTAGCCTATATCCGCAGATGAAACACAAACAAAATGCATTTATGGGCGAAATTATTTGGGCTTAGTGTCTACATTTAATTCGTCGGACTAGCCTGCTATCTGGTTTGACTTAAGTTTATGAAGACTTTTATTGATTTGAGTGTTATAATATGAAGAGACCATGTTGGAAGGCAGGTCTGCCACTACGACGGTATTTAAGGAGTCGACGTAGTTAAATGTCGTCCGATGGCACTTTTATGGTCAGATCATATACAGCTGTGTGTGTGTGTGTGGGTGTGTGTGGGTGTATGCGTGTATTTGTGCTCGTGTGAATGTGTGAACGTGCGTGCTTGCGTGTATGTGTGCTGGTGTGTTGGATTATGCGGCCTGCAGACACATAGGCTACACAGATTTACATACACTTGCTTGGATACTGGTTACAGTTTATATGATGCTATCATTTACAAATTACACAAAGAAATGAACGGGTCTACAAACAACCTTTTTGCGAAGTCTTAAACAGAGCTACAAAATAAGCAGCATCAAATAATCTATTTACGAGTAGAAATGTTTACACGGTTTGCGCATGCCTGAGGTCTCTCATCAAATAAAGAAATTATTTCGTTCTCAAACTCTATGTGTGTTAAATTTTTCGAAGAGGAATGCTTACTGATGAATTTAAACAGACTATGTAGAAGTTTCTTGATAGAAAATATTTCTAATTTATTGCATATAAAGCGGGGATTCTCGTCTTTCTTATTGAGTACAATATGCAGAATATAATTTTGTCTTACATGGCATATTGCTGTAATATAAATGACTTTTTTTGTACTTTGTCTGCCATGTTGTTTAGATCCCGTTTTCCATGTTGTTGTGCCGACTGTCTAAATAATCTGTTTTGATGTCAGTCCGATGAGCTCTTTGTGTCTATAATTTGTTTAATTGTGAACAGTAATGAGTATGATTATGTTAGTGTAGCCTAAATGCCAAAAAGTATTGGGGCAGAGGACAAAATTGTCTTATTTGAAACGAAGCAATGCTTCAATATACATTATTATTTCCTTTCGAGTTATTGACTGTTTTCTTGTCTTTCTATGACTTTCTCCACTTCTTGCTGTCCCAACATTTGGTCTGCTGTCTGGAGGAACAGAGTTTCTGAATTGTTTTTGAAATATGGTCAAATAACTTTGCCCCTGATTTCTGATTCTTTTTTTTAATGAGACCCGTCTATGCTATGTGACCACCGTAAAGGCTTTAATGACAAGCAGGCAAACTCCACCTATCCTGTCCCTCTACTCCATGTAAAATGTTCGAGTCCATTTTTACATTTTTCTGTGTGTTGTTGTCTCTTGTTTCTTTGTGCGACGACACTGCTGATGCTGGATTCCTATTAAAGAGATTTTCAGAATGACCATGCTTCCATTCAATGCATTGCTGTTTCTCACTGTTGTCTAGGTGACATTGGTGGAGCCATTGTGACCTACAACCAAGGATCATTGTATATTTTACTCTGTGAGAGGATCTAATGAGACTGTAAAAAAAAAAAAAAAAAAAAAAAAAGTAAGAGCAAATCAACCCCATTCTTGACTTCTTCTTCCAGATTGAATTTGGTCTTTGTGGGAAGCCAGAAAGAGACAGAAGCGGGGATGAGAGAAAAAGCAGATAAGCCAGCATGTGTTTAAAATATGTCTCTTCAGATGTACACTGCAGCTTCAAGAAGAAGGGCGTCTGTTTGGCTGCAACACCAAAAGACTGTCAACCCCCCCCCCCCAACACCAAGCTCACACAGATGATAAGTGCATTCATTAGAAGTACAGTCAGGCGTCCATTAGTTGCCTGTGAAACCGCTGCGGTTCCTGTGTTTGTCTCTGTACCAAATGACTGACAGACACAGAGTCTGATGAGGGCTGTAGGGTCTCTATTTCCTCTCTTGTTTTTCACAAGATGTACATACAGTTATAGTAGAGCTTGGACTTGAAGTAGCAGTCAAGTAATACAATATTAGATACTGCCATTTTTTCCGCTTACACAAAATGGTTTTTAGTACTTTTAATACTATAATATTGCCATCCACTATGCATTCCTTTCTGGGTAATAACACACTGTATGCATGCACACCGTTTATACTCAATATATTCAGGGGGAATTTGAAACAGTTTAAAACGTTTTTAAAACACGAAGAAAAAACATTGAAGTATATGAAAATGTTATATCAGGATATCTGACACCTTAGGCCTCAGTGGCTTTCAATGCATAGGACTAGTTACAGCTCTCAACAAGTACACTTTCAGTGTAAAAGGTTCTGAATACAACAAAACTAGAATGTGTTGATAAACAAGTACAACTATATAAATATTACACATATGTAAACATAAAGGAGTTACAGCTGATGGTACATTAGTTAACCGAAACTCTGATTAAAATGATGACCCATTGTAGTGAGCAAAAATTTGTACCAAATGATTATTCATATAATGTTTAATTGCTAAAACTGGGTCTTGAAAGAAGGTGTACCGTTATCTTTGTTCCTGTATGTGTAGTAGTTGAAGCACTAGTAACAACTAGTGCTGACAGTGAAAGCAGTGTAAATGAAATGTGATGGTGAACAAGTCGTAGTACAGCCTTACTGCTTATGCATTCCCGGGTCCAACCAGCGAGGCCTCGGGATATGAGCGGCTTTATGCTTGGGTCCCAATAAAGCAATCCCATAAACCATCTGTGGACTCGATGGCGGATGATTGTGATTCTTCCTTGAGGTCTCGGTTGGGCGGAGCTTCATTGAAGACAGAAGCCCTACACCCTGCTGCAGGCCTCCCAGCCTCCCAGCCTCCCAGCCTCCCAGCCTCAATCCGCTATCCCGTCGAAGGACAGCAATTGGAGGAGGATTCACCCACCGACGTGTGTGTATTTGTCAGTGTGTGGAAGCGATAGGGAGAGGTAGGGGGTGGCGGGGTTTCTTTGACTCATGGCACAATAGGTCTAAGAGAATGCTAGAAATCTCACATTCACATTAAGTTAATAACTTTTCGTTACATAAGGGCGATATCATGGCCACATCCTAAGAGGGCAGAATCATCAACAGCACAACCGTTATAAAAGGTAATACACACACACGCACTGTTCACGTAAAATAACTCAACTATGAAGCAAGAGAAAAAGCCATATTTGCTCATTGTGCAGTGATTTAGCTGTGCAGCTAAGGTTCGCGCGGCCTCATCATTTCAATGATATTTTCTGAAACTAAATGGGCTGCACACGACAAACCATGTGCTGTTAGCAAAATTCATATTTCAGCCCAGGCGAACGTGGCCAATCCAATATGTCTTCGCTTTATCCTTCTATATTAAAACATAGTCTACATAACCGGCTTCACATACACACTCTATGTGGATGTTAGAGCGCAGCAGGCCCAGAGCAGCTCTCCCCTGTTCCCCACACTGAATGAGCTGTTTTCCATAGCACACATTCTATGATTCATCAAGCATCAGAGAATCATTCACATTCATAAAGTCTCTCAGAGAGAGTTATGACCCCGCTGATACAAACGGCTGTATGGATCAGATCACATCAGCCAATCTGGACTCTAAGAGTCGGACGGCAAGCCAAATGCTTCTGGCTGCTCTGTTACCGCTTTTTCTGACTAAGCAAAGAAAAAATAATAACATATAATACAACAGCACAAACAGTATACTCTAGATAGAATGTCGGGCAATAATAATCCGACATAAGCCTTATGTTTCAGCACTTTAATAACACCTTAGAATACAGTTATTATCTTTTGAAATCCTTGATTTTAGATTTTTGTTCTTGTAACTTTTAATTGAAGAACGCATACAAAGTTGCAACCTAGATAGATAGATAGATAGATAGATAGATAGATAGATAGATAGATAGATAGATAGATAGATAGATAGATAGATAGATGGATTGATTGATTGATTGATTGATTGATTGATGAAGCTCTATCTCATTTTAAAGTTATTTTAATATCATAATTTGGTATGTTATGATTGTCAGTTAAGTGTAATACAATCTTACAATAGGTTACAATTTTACCGCAACTTATGGTGAAAATGCAATAAAATAAATGCACACATAATATTTGATGAGGTAGTGTTATTGATAATAATGCAAGTATATTTTTTTAATAATAATAACTGAAAATGAAAAAAAGAAGAAAAACATAAACCATCTAAAAGCATTCTCTTAGAGATGCAGATAGAAGGGTAATGATATAACTACTAAAATAAATATAAAAGAGCCATCATTTATTTCCCTGTTCAAGTTTTGAATTAAGATTTCAACCCTCAGACGGTCTCATATTATTTGTTTGCGGTCTATGCAGTTCGTCCCTGTTGGCCCATTCCTTTGAAAACGGTGAAGGCAGCGGCACATACAGCCTATCGCTTCGTTTCTTTCAAATGATTCCCATCCATCTGCCTTCACAGTAGTTGTATTTTAAAGCCACAAATCTCTGACCAGTTTGATTTCTTGCAGTGAGTCACCCGTTGAAGTTTTACAGGAGAAAAAAATTCTTTTCTGCATTTTTTCTTCTCTAATTGTATAACCGCAGGTCAGAACAGGTCATCAGGGTTTCTTTTTCCTTCTTCTTTTTTTTTTTTTTTGCTTATAGAAAAATAGTCTGATAGTAGTATTTTCTCCCTTTGGACCAATAAA
>JAPZDY010000009.1:20674960-20686062 GCA_029783645.1 Ctenochaetus hawaiiensis | reverse complement strand
TCACATTCACACACACACACACACACACACACACACACACACACACACACACACTCACACACATATACACATACATACACACACACACACACACACACACACACACACACACATATCGCCTACCCTTCCCACCCATCAGTGAGCTATTTGTAAAGCCCAAAGTATCCCTGCATAAAAGAAAAAACTTTTTTTGTTTTTCATTTGAAAGAAGAAAATCCTTCCATCCAAAATCCAAGAAACCCCAACAAACCAGTCAGAGAGCCCTATGGCGCAGAGGAAGAAGATGGCCCATACCTCCCTCAAACGGCTAGCGTCTAAGGTAAGAGACCTGTGAACTTAATTTTGTCTCTTCTTCTTGTCTTTGCCGGTTTATCTTTTCTTTGCCTGATGGCTCGATGGCGTTTTTATGGCTTTATTGCCCCTATAAGCATTTGGCGAGGACAAGCGAAAGGGGCATTTATGGCAGTGGGGGGCTTTGATTTTAGCATAGGGACTTTTGGTGCTGCATGTTTGCACTGGAATTTGTGCCACTGTGAATGTTTGCGTTTGGATGCAGCGCATGCAGAAACAGAGGACGAGCTCAAGTCGTGCTGTTTTCTGTTTCTCTTGAGTTTATGCTTCTGTTTCCATTCGCCTTTTCTGTGGTGGTGACGTTTGCCTTTCATGTCCTCTTGAACATCTGTTGCCGAATGTAAATTTTGCTATCATGTGTTTTTTACGCACGGCAGTCTAATTTAGTAGCTAGTTACAATGTGACAGTTTTAATGATTCTTAAGATTCAGCTGAATGTGTATTTTGGATAGAGCTGGTGTGATTTTGTTAGACTATGGGCTTAACGCAGTCACCTGTTTACACCATGCTTACGTTGGTAAAATACAGAAATATTACTGTAGCACAAAATGAAGGGATAGCCCCTCCTTAACACGGAGCACATTGTGCTTTTTTTCTTGACAGCGTTTCTGTGGTTACAAAGTCTTGCTTATTTTAAGCTCATTTCTTGTAATGAGACACACTGCATGTGTGTGTAAACACGCTATGCAGTTTGACGTTCAATCCGCTCAATTATGGAGAGAGCAATCCAGGAGAAGGAGGGAGGGTGAGAAATGAAAACTGAACGAACTGTGCATGTGGTTGGAGGGGTGGTTAATGGATACTCTCCCTGTAACGTTTTAAAGCAATCTACCTCTAAAACAAACGATCGGCGAGTCTTTTCAAATGAACTGAACGATCGCTGGTCGCTGTGGCACAGGCCCACCGTATCTGCTGATCCAGGCAGGAGCGGCCTCAGGAAGCATTCACTCCTGTTTGACCCCTTCAGAAATCAATCTGCCAGGGATTAAAAATAAAAGGGCAGCAGTTCTGGTGAAAGGTTTCGGCCTCTCATGGGGACTCAAGCTATGGCGTGACGCGATGCGAAGATACGTAAAAGAAATGAATGAGAAAAATATAAGCGGCGGGTGTCGAAGGAAAGGCAGAGACCAGAGACAGGGGAGAAAAAAATCAATGGTCATGCAGGGGCAGCGGAATGGCGGAATAGCCACGATCACAGAGGGTTCAACCAGGGGACACGCTTTTCTGACCGATGAGGTCCGCTGCCTCTGAAGCCAGAGACTGACCCGTGGCCCCCACCCATCACCCCTCCCACACACACACACACACACACACACACACGCACCACTTCTAGGCCCTACCCTTTCTGGCCCTGCTTGACCTCACAAGACTGCTGAACCCTCCGCTCCTTCTGACATTCCATAACCTCCGGACCCCCGGGCCACATGGTCATAACAGGCATAGATCAGGGCACTGTAAACCGGGGCACGTCAGCGGGGTCTCTGCACCCCTACCCAGCCAGACAGTAAGACTGACAGACTGACATAGAAGTAAGCTAACCACCTCGGCAGGGGTCAACTACAGGTCCCTACAAACTATTTAGTTTATTGGGGATGTGATGATAAGACTGTCTAAAATGCTAGAAAAAGACAGTTTAAAAGCCTGTTGGAGTATGCTTGCACTGCTTAATACATTTTATCCTGTAACTTGCTCCACCTACAAGAAAACAGTTTTATAAATTTTGTTGTGAAGGAGCTGTCTCAAGCTTAATCAGTATGTTTTTCAAGAGCTGAGCCTTTCGAATTTGGGCTTCTATTTCTATCCACAACTTTAGGCAATCTCACCCAAGGTGTTGTATGATTTGGTATGACAGGGTCAGCTGTGCCTGTTAGACAGGCTGAAACAGAAAGAGCTGGATGGTATTTGGACAGACTGGGACCTTAGTGTAAATAGAGTTTACCCCCTCTGATTGCCTTGCTGAAAAGCTGCTGAGTACCCTTTTTAACTGTTCGGCCTGTTTCAGCCCTGTTTGCCGACTCAGAGAGCAAATTTTACAAAAGAGTTTGTTTGCTGAACAGCCAGTGAATGACATAAATCAAAATAGGTTGCAGATCATTTTATTAAAGAAGTATTTTTGTGGAATTCAGTAAGCTGCTGCCACCGTGTACTCATTGGCACTGGGCTGGCTGTTATTTTGTAGTTGTGGTGCTATGTGCATGTTGGAGATACTTGATTATTTAAAGGTTCGGTGTATGGGAAAATGCTTTCATTGCCATTAAATGTTTCACATGTTAGGTATACCCTTTTTCAGGATTACATTTCACGATATAATAATTTCAGCATCCTATATGACTGAATATGTTTTGGAAAAGATCAAGAAATTCAAAAGGCATTTGGTGTCAACATTCCATGATTGACATATTCCAATGATTGTTGCCATTGACAGTTCTCTGAGCAGTAAAAAAAAAGCAGTTCTGGTGTTCAGTCCCACCATAACAGTAAATGGAGAGACAATTCATCAAAAAACAATAATGCATGGGAAACAAACAAATGGGAGATCCACTTAGGTTTTGATGTTTTTTCTCTTCTCTGTTTTTTGTCCTTAGGTTTGGTACTTTGTGTGTTTTCCTGGTCTTTGGTAACATGACATGAAATTATTTCTGTAAAATGTTGAACTAAATTGACCTGAAATGGACTTAAGAGAGCAAGAGAATGAGGTAATGACAAACATACACACCAGCATAATGGTAACATAGTGTGTGTACACACAGCTTTAGTTGTTTCCTGGTGCAACTTTGAGCAACCTTTTTGTTAGTGAAGCTGGAACTGTTGTGGAATACCAAGGGAATTAAATCTTGGGTGCTAAATGAGAGCAAAGTGTTTAGGGAAAACAAAAACCAACCTCTTTTATAATTTAAGCATGAAGACCAGTTGCACATTTCTTCCATTACTGTATTAATAACTGATGTAAGGTTCAAAGAGGATGTACAAATAAAAGAGCAAAGGATGGGGTAGAACTTTAAGGCAAACACAACTGAGGGAATTGTGGTGCAGAGCATACTTTTTATAAACTTTTAAAACTTATTGCATAAAGTGTTTTTGTACAAATGCTGCATTTAGGTGATATGGAATGTATAGTATATGTGGCATACTCAGCATTAGTAAAGTTGTAGTTGTACTGCTCACTGGTTTGTAAAGCGATGTTGTGGAGCATTTGTTAGTTTTTTTAGCATATAAGAATGAATAGGGTACATCTGATTTCTGCCCCAAGCTGATGCAAGTCTGTCATTAACATGCTTGTCAAATTCCTGCCCTGCTACTTTGCAGTTTCATAAAAATCTGGTAAGATCTTTAGTTAAACAAGACAACTTTTTTGTGATTTTTAGTCTGTTTTTGCCCTGATATATTGATACAAGTTTGATTCATCATTTGTCTTGATTCTTATTCTCTCCCTCAAAGAGATTTTTTTGTAAGGGGATTTTCAATTAAATAACTCTGATGTAAAAGAATGAAGCACCAAGGGGGCAGCATTCACTCTGACCTGTGGTTCAGAGACAGCTTCTGTCTGCTGTCACTGAGGTGTTTGGAGGGTTCGGACCAGCTGATGGAGCTGATGTTTAAATGGCAGTTTTACAGGCGAAGCTGTTGGTGGTTCCCAACAGACTCACAAGCACACACACACACACACACTGTGCACTGAGACATGTACCTTCAAGTTACAAGCACGAAATATATCAGTAAAACCATTGTTTGCAAGTAGACATTTGCTCTCACGAACACACTTAACTAAAAGCCAAGACCTACGCCAACTGATCATCTCTCTCTCTCTGGGACAGAGTCTCGCGGTAGTTTGCTAATCGCTAATTGACAGATCGCTGAGCGTTTTTCCCTCGCCTCGCTCGCCGCAGCCGCGTTGACCGAGAAATTTATTATCCTTTGGAGCTCGAGGAGCCAAGGAGGTCATGGTGGAAGAGCACAGGCTGCAGGAGGAGGTCGTCACCAGAGATATATGGCTGCCAAGCTTTTACTAGCCTACTGCACCGGCTAAAGAGAGCACGAGAGCCGTTTAAAAGCACCATGTATCATGTAATAAAAAGAGAAGTCGAATAAGCCTAATATTTCAAAAATGCAACACGCGGTCGGGTTGTTTGAATAAAATGCCGGAGCGATGTAGCTGTGAAGTGTAACGTCAGGTGGGCTGTTGCATATCATCACCACTCATCTGAAATGGTCAACTCAATTGAAACTGTAACGATCGAATCAGTATCCACAAGCAACAAACTAAAAATCAGAAACTGCAAGCTGAATTTCTGGTTGTCCTGTGCTCTATCGACACTCCTGATAGGTCTGCTTTCATAACTGCAGCCCTTATGAGGAATATGAAGGTAGCGGACTCTTCTGGTGGATTCTGACTCCGTCTTTCAAAGACTCTTCACCATCTGTGACAAAACCTTTAGTTGTTTTTGAAACGATTTTATCAGCAAGTAATTGCTCATTAAAACAAATATTATTTTAGATTTTTCTTTGCAATATGTCAACCTCTATTTTGTTTCCTTTACTGTGAAATGACCCAGCTGTTTCACAGCTTTCCTATCAATAATGCTGCGTTTCGTAAACAGAGACAAGGAGACCTAAACTGTGATGATCGTACTGTTGTGTGTTACAGCAGCACTCATATCCGTTTTATGTGAGTGATAAATAGGCTTTGAGGCCTGTATGACTAATGGCTGAACATTAGGCAAGTACTAGCGTACTGATGGCCTCCTAAGGTGACCATAAAAACCCATCTCAGTCTCTTTATTTATAAATATCCTGGTGACAATGATGCGCTAACTGTTCTTACTCTTGTACTCGTATAATAATATCCAGGGTAAAACAAATCTGACACATAAAATGAGCTCCTTACTTTTGTCACCAGTTTCTCACCAGGAAGGCCAAACTTAATCTCGTCATGACTTGACGCAACTTGGTTCAGTCAGGGCAAAACAAGCTATTTGGACAATGACCTCGCTTTTTATTCGTTGTGATCATTTCGATTAAAACAAATATTGATGATTATTAAACCTTAGGAGCAAAGATGAAGTGCAAAATTCAAAACAGTCAGTGCAATGTTGCCGGTCGTTTATGCCCGTTATGTCATAGGCTATTCACCATGCTTTATATGTAAAATAGAATTATTTTCTGTTGCAAGAGGGTAATTTGTTTTAACTTTGCTTTCAGTTAAGCCTATGGCTGATAGTTTTTTTGTAACCATTCAAGAATACATGTCAATAAACTTCTTCATATCACTCGTAATCTGGAGGTGCCACTTCATTCTTAGTCAAAACTGTTGGTTGCATGTGTTATGGTTAATTTCCTTAACCTACATTCAGGATCTTGTTCGGACCATAGGACAAAATCTGGAACGTGAATCTCAGGGATGCACTCCATTTGAAGACAACAGAAAAACTTGTTTTTAAAAATATATAACATGAAGTGTAACTGATCTAAGCTGTAACCCAGCGGGCACTCTACCAGACTTTTTAATCACAAGTCATTGACAGAACAGTCACTGCAGCCTAAAATGCACCGTTCTTCCTATTTAATGTACAGATGAGTTTCAAATGGGTCGACAGTGTTTCCTTTCTAATAATATCCTTCATTTGACAGTGATTTCATAATAGCAATAGTAAACGTGTTAATGCGTCCAGGTGCACTTTTTTTTTATATTATTCGTTTTTTTTATTTTAATATTAAAATTTCACAGTAATTTTATAATAGGGTTACACAGATAGAAGGGCTTGTGAGACCAGCCGGGGATGTCTCCGGTGCAATCCCATAACAGGGGGAAGACCTCATGTCTCGCGTGGGAGAAGACCATATTTCAGAAAACTGGTTGTGCGCGTGCTGTGGTCTCGAGTACCGAGGCAGATTTACGAGCAGCAGTAAAAGGTGAGATGTCGGGGCTTGGTAAATCAATCTCTTTCCCTCTCTCTCTCTCTCTCACCTCCTCTCTCTCTCTCTCTCTCTCTCTCTCTCTATCCTTGTCTTTCTTTATCAGGCTGGTCTTAGAAATAATAAGAATGAGAATGTAGAAGAAGATTAATACATAAGAAAAAGAAGAAGAAGAAGAAGAAGAAGAAGAAGAAGAAGAAGAAGAAGAAGAAGAAGAAAAAGAAGGAGAAGACATGTCGAGATTCTCCCTTTTTATGCAAAGTCTAGTTAATTATTAACGAAGAGAAAGAATCTACCTGTCTTAATCCATCACAGACTAAGAGACGCCGAAGATCTCAAAGAACTCCAACATCACTTAACTTGGCCTATTGGTTTTATATTAGGATACTGAATGTTAAACTGTTTTATTGGCCGCAAGCTATATTTTTATCCCTATTATAAAACAAGATCCGTGTCATTGTCTCTAAGTAGACCTGCATGATTTTTTTAAGGTGACAGCCAATCACACCAGACCTGTAAAATTTATTTTAAAATGCATGTAATTTTTGTACAGTAAGCTTTAGCTCTATTTCACAAATGCATTACTTTCGAGTTTCTGTTGTCAGATGAAGCTTTGACGTAAATTTTCCACCACTAAATCCATGATTATTACGGTTTAGCTAGCGAAAATATACCTTCCTTGTAAACTTCACAGCCTTTTACATCATAACATGATTTTTTAAGTACTACAGCGGTTTTGTACCTGTAGTAACTTTGCATGCGGCTGTTCTACGTTTACAGATCTGGTCTGTATTGCTGTTGTGAAGCCGGTTCAGGCATTAGCTGGTACTTCTCTTCGCTGTTGTTTCACACTGTTTGCCATAATTTATGGTCGTCATTACAGACGCCATCATCACCACCACAAATGTTTGATTTCAATCTCGTTGGGGGTAAAATCTCAGGGAAACACACAACGCTTGCAAGACAAGTTTATAAGACATGCATTATTAATGCATCCATACAAGAAAAACATTACATTTTTTTAAATTTATGATGATAATTTGTCTAGACATTTGCCCTTTTTATATTTTAATTTAAGAAGCTGGACATTTTTGGCTCTGCTCTTATCTCATCCTCAAGAATATAGATCTAGTTGGTTGCATTTCATTTTTGATGTTACGCAATTTTTATTTGTCTTCCAATGGAAAAAAAAATTGGCTAATTCAAGTGTAAAACAACATAGTTATTTTATTGATACTTCCGATGAAGACATCGGCACTTGGTTTTAAAGAACAGGAGTTTTTATATTTTTAACATTTAGGTTTATGAAGGAAGGACTTTTCAGAAATGCTAATGCCCTTGAGGCCTCTCTCAAGGAACATCAGCGTGTCTTCAAGCTGCTGACCTTGAAGTGGTTCTTGTTAGCTGCCCGGCAGTTCTGTTAGCCCTGTTCTAGCTGACCAGGCTAGAACATTTTTTTAATATTCTTGAGCTTCTATTCTTCTAGGGGCTTCTCAAGCTCTTGAACCGGGGACCGAACGCGAAAAGGATTCCAGCAGTCTATTGTTACCGCCCGGCAAGGCCTCGCCACGGGGGTTGTGTCTCTTCGTTGTTTCTTCGTCTGTCTTTCTTTTACTCTCTCCGTCATTCTGCTTCATTCTCTCTGTGTTACCCTCTCTCTTTGTCATCTACTCTGAAGAGCTTTTCTCTGCTCGATTCTGCGCTCTACCTGTCCGTTACTCAACCTTCTAAATAAATGTCTCCTGCTTCAAAATAAATCGACGTGCGCCGTTGTAACTACCCCGTCAGGGAAGCTTGTTAATGGAATAAAAAAACGTGTTTTTGGACAATTACTCTAAATGAAATATTTGATTGTGATTCATATTATCACACAGAAGTAAAAGAAAACCATCCCATCGTCTGTAGCAGGTATTAGACTTTTTCGCTTAGATTTACAGCGGATTTGCGCCTGGATTTCGGTGAATTTGTAATTATTACAAGAACAGCTTGGAGTGTTTCCAGGGACACAGTTCACTTCTGTCATTGTTACTCTGGAATAATAAGTTTCGCTCCAGGACACGCTAACATGACGCCAAATTTGAAAAATATACTCTAGACAAAAAAATATACCCGTGCTTTGCTCGGTTGTCATCGAATTTTTTTGTTCAAATGTCGGAAACAGATATGAGTACTTCAACTTGCTCTGCCAACTAACGGCGTGCCGTGAAAGAGATGACAGTGAGAAATAACGGGAAACAAGTTGGATGCTGAGAAGTCATTTTTTAAAACGACCATAGTCGATGACAATCATTTTATTGTTCTCCTCGTGTATCTGTCATAGGCTTTCAGTTTACAACGAACACACATAAACACACACCAATCATGCCCCCCCTTAACCCCATCCTCCCACTGAAAAGGCTGAAAGGTGAATAGAAGTGCTCTAGTGGGCTACTGTTTTTATGTTTATTTGTTACTCACAGGGCTCTCTTGCTTGTATACAGTGGTCGGGATGAGTCCCAGGAACGAAGTGGCGAACGGATAACCCCCGTTCATCCGCACCCCACCCCCCAGTCCGACCAACACGTCACGTGATTCATTAAATAATTAATGCAGTGGTTGCAGAACAGATATGTAATAGCCAGGAGTATAACGGTAGCCCAAGACATGGTGCTCCTCCATTGTGTGTGTCTGACGTAGAAAATTCAACTGTCCTCGCAAAAAAAAAAAAAAAAAAGAAATACAGGCCCCCCTATAGCAGCGGAGAGAGGGGGAGAGAGAGTAAAAAAGAGAGAGAGGGGGAGAAGAGGAGACACTGAGAAACGCCAACGGAGAGAGAGAGGAAGAGAAAAGAGAGAAGGAGGCTGCAATAAAACAAATTTGGACGGGTGTGCGTCTAGCGGGTCGTTGTCACCGTGAGTATTTCTGAAGGAAGGAAGGGGACTGCATGGGGGAAACCATACTCTTCCTCATCTTCTACGCCGCTGTGCCGCCTTCGCCCGTCTCCCTCTCAGTGAAACATAGGCTATTTTAACATTTTGGTAAATATGCCCAAAATATACCCATCTTTTGCCTTGTGTTCTCATCGTGCATGTTGCCATGGTTTTTTTAAACATCAACTCCACTGATCATCATCAGCTATTGTTTATAGGTTGAAGCGATGCAGTCTGCAAAATCTGAGGGAGAGAGAAAGAGCAATACAATGTTAGCCGATGGCTGTTTACATTTTAAGAACCACTTGGATATTCTCCTCCATCTTTCTCCCATCAACTCCTGTCTGCCTCTACATCTCTCTCTATCTGCCTGACTCTGTCCATCCCTCTCTCTCCCTCTCAACCCCCCCTCCCTCCGTTTTTTCCCCTTGCCAGCTACTTCTCTTGATTTATAGTGAGGCAAGGTGTCAGCGTGCGGCCGGCGCTGCCATTGTGTGTTTGTGAGGGAGTACTGTTGTTTATGGCCTTACCCGCGATAAATCATTTTTTCCTCCGCTGTGGGAAGACGTTGGGTAAAAAATGACGGTCGATGGACCGATGATACACCGGGATGAGGAAGAAGGAGGAGAAGAGCAAAAGATATCGCTACGGGTGCCGCGTGCTCTCCTTTCAGTTCTCCTCCTCTTACAGTTCCGGCTCTGTTTTCACTGTCTCCTCCTCTGTATCTGCCTGCCTTTCCCTACATGCTCTCATACACACATCCCTCCGCCCTTTTACGCTTGATTATTACTTGGGGTGTTTTCTTTATTTGCTCAGAATGAGAGTGGTCGGCTGTAGCTCCGGGTCCTGAGTAACTGCGGTGACCAATTAACGGGATATTTGTTTAAATTTGGCACATCGGGCGCGCCTTGGCCGCCATGAAATCTCATAAAAGGACCCGTCGGCCAGGAAAAGCTCGTCTCATAAGCCAGGGGGTGTAAGCGAATCCAAATAGCTCAGGCATGGGAGCCACATGGAAGATCTGAATGATATCGGTTCGAGCCCGACCCTTTCCTATTTAAACACACCTAGGGTCCTGGTTTTAAAGTAAAACGTTCAGCTGTGTTCTGTATTGCCAGAAGGAACAGGGAGAATCAACAGGGATTTGGCATTTATTTAGGCTTCATTTAAGTCGTCTATCAACAGCTAATGTTATAGTTTGCGAAATGTGAAATTTGTCTTTCTGCCACTGGAAATGTATATAGTGAGAACCAATGGTGTTTTAATAGCGTCCACTTAACTTTATATATAAAACAGAGTGTCCACTGAATCTGAGTTCATTTGTAGTTTTTTTCTCCTTCCCTCCCATACATTTTTTTCTGCTGGTATGAAACTGGGTGCCATTATTCATGTCAGCACTTAGTGTCTCTGCTTTTGCTCAAATCCTTCAGTGAATCACCCCTTCTTTTTTTCTAAATGCGGCGTGGAAAAAATGTGCAGGGATCCCACAATTTTTGTCGCATGTATATAATAACACATTTGACACATCGAATTCGAGTGTATTTCTTAAATACATTGTATGGTTAAAAAATCAAACCAAGTCAATCAATAAGACATTGTAAATTAGTTGTGGTAACATTTTCCGTCTTTTTCATTGTCAGTTGCAAGTGGGGTTAGGTGAGGAGTGGGATGGAGTAACGTAATTGCAATGGCTAACCTCATAATTCGCTTGAGTACTGTTTTTTTTGTTGGAAGCCAGCTGCTTGTATGATGCAAAAGGCAATAAGAAAAGAGGACAATGATGGCAGAATAAAATCTTTTTATTAGGTCTACGTGAATACAACATTAGCTTGCAGGACCGTTTTAGACACATGGGAAATAATGACAATAACAGCAATACTACTACTACTACTACTACTACTACTACTACTAATAATAATAATAAAGATC
>JAPZDY010000009.1:20637590-20671889 GCA_029783645.1 Ctenochaetus hawaiiensis | reverse complement strand
ATATATTTATAAAAATAATATATATAAATCATATATATATATATATATATATGTATATATGTATATATATATATATATATATATGATGCCCTAAATTATTTTATCTTTTACAAAGCAGATATTCAATCTCTTTCTCCATGTACGTTCACGGCTCTTCTTCACGTGGAAAAGATTGCCCTTTCGGAAGTAAATCAATAAGAACTCTCTGCTAATTTACAATCGTCTGCGCGAGGGCAGTGATTCAACGCTCGTGAAAAATGGGTGCCTGAAACCGCATCCAAAGCCCTGGAGCTGCGCTATTTTTCCTTCAACCGAGCCGACGATCAGCATGCATGAGAGCGATAAGAGAAACCTAGCTGTCGAGCCGGAAATGTTTCTACGAGGAGGAAAAGGATACGAGTTTATTTCCCTCTCCGTTCTCTTTCCTTTATCATAACGGCCAAAAATACCAGCTTTGCTTTCGTGTAATTGAAATTCTCTTTATTTCATTCTGTACGCCCTCTTCCCTGCTAGATCCCCTGTGTGTTTGTGAGTATGTGTCTGTCTGTCTCTCTGACTGTCTGTCTGTATTTGTGTGTGTGTCACTAAGCGAATGTCTCTACGCGTGGGTAGAAAACACAAATACAGAGAGGAAAAGAGAGAGACTGACAGAAAGAGCAGCGCTGCAGTGTGTATATTTGTATACTTGTGTGTATCTGTCTTTTTAAAAAATAGCCTTATTGAAATAATGCAATCTAAAAAAATCTTACAAAAAAGTAGAAGTTTCTTAATATCGTCTCTTGAGAGAAAATGTACTGGTCTGATAAATAGTAGGACAATTTCACTGACATTCGTTTCTTTTCTTTTTTTTTTAATTACGCACAAAGGGTTTATATCAATTATTCTGGTTAGATAAAGGGTTAAGTCGATCTTATTCAAGGCCTACATAAATATTAAGTTGAAAGGGAAACCGTTTGGTTACTTTACTTTTAGAATACTATGAGGGTTTTTTTCTTACCACCGCAAAATAATGGACATTTCACTAGTTTGACTGCAATTCCCAAAAAAAGACAGGCAAACGTTTTATTTTACAACTGACTGTGTCAGCATTCGGAAATGGTTCCCTGTGTGGACGTGCAGGTCAAATCACAGAGGAATTTCTGCTCTTCTTCCTCTCTCAACGTTGTTCCCCCTCTTCCTCTCCTCAGATCGTTCTCAGTTTGACTCAGTGTAATACGCAACATCTGGCCCTCATGCAGGCTGGGAAGACAGGCAGGTCAAGTTGAACCTCGCTAACCCCATTGCGCACCTCAACGGGACACCTCCATTTGACAAGAACAAGAACCAGAACCCTGGCCTCCTCCCCGACCCTCGAGGCTCTTGCAGCCGACGTCGGTGACCGCTCTTTGTTAATTCGTCTATTTGCACCAGCAAACCCGGGCGAACAAGAAAAGTAGAGATGGAAATAGAGAGTAATAAAATTGGAGGAAGGAGTGGGACAGTAGGGTGGCAGAACTAGATTTCGCTAGTCTCCAGTGTTCATCGGACCATTGTAATGAGCATGAAGGCGAGATTTACCAATTCGAAAGACAAATTTCAAATATTTTTATCCGAAAGAGTCACACGTCAAGCGATAGGGCAAACGGCTGTTCGTTAGCGAAGTAGCAACAAAACAACAGCAGTGAGAGTTTTGGTGAGCGCTGGCTAGTTCAAAGCAAAAGACAGTCGTCAGAAAGAAGGAAAGCAAAGTCAAGACTGAGAGACTGAATGGCACAGAGGGTTTGCTCCTCTTATTTTGTGATCTTCTTTGTGGGATAGAGAAGAGCCAAGAAAGAGGTTGAGAGCGACAGAGATACAAAACACACTGTGGCCTCAGTGGAACTCATGCCGTACCCTAACGTTGGCCGGTGGACAGTCGTTATAGTTCCAGAAAAAGAAAAGCTCGTGGTTCTGGCCAGGCACAGCGTTCGGCTACACAGGAAATTTTGCAGCATAGGCAGACGGGGTGGGTGGGTGGGGGCGCGCACCTACTACATTTTTTAGAATGTAGTAGTAGAGCCGAAGACCGAGCAGTCCCGACCAACCGATATGCTCTAGATAGGCCCAAATACTGGAGATTCATCGCGGGGGCGGCTTAAGATTTATGGGTTTTTCCAAATCCGGAATGCAAACGTTTAGCATCTCTTACCTTATGTCACAGATGTACTCTAATACTATACTAACAGCATGCAAAGGCGCAATTTGAACAACATGATTGGCAGTAAAAAAAATGTCGTTTTGGTGCTATTTTGAACTCCAGTACATCTTGGAAAAAGCCAAAGTGCCAGACCAAGGGCGCGTAATTACGCATCTGCAATCACTGTACAATACATCCGAAGTCGTCCGAGAAGGGATTCTCTCCTTGTTGTTTTTTCAACTCCGAGTCTGACAAAGACTGCTTCCAGTGAAAAAGAAAATACAACACCAACAAGAGATCCAGGAGGAGGGACATCTCGAAAGAGCACAGGTAAGGTCTGCCGGGATGCTTCACGCTCACTGTCCCGGTGTGTGTTCCCGAGGCGTCGTCATCTTACGCCGCTTGACATGTCATTAATTATCTGTTGTGGGACCTTGTCTCTGTCGAGCTCGCAGAGGCATCCGGGGTGTGCCCTCGTTAAGGCTCCACGGCAAAACTTTCTTTGTATATGTGTGTGAAGGCAGCCGAAGACAGATGTGTCAGAATAGGTAATAAAGAGGGGGGCAAAAGGGGCGTCTCGCCATGCTCCCTGTCTCTCTCTCTCCCTCTCCCTCTCTTAAAATTCTATTTATGACTGTTCAGAAAAAATGCTTGCAGCATTAACTTAGTGAGTCTGGTAAGTGAGTGTGCGCTTGACACTGGGAGAGCGAGTCGCAGTAAATATAGGCCTGATGGCTATAGGTGTAAAGAGAGGAGATGCATGTTAGCAAGTGATTTATGATTGTGTGAAAAGATCGCTCACCCAAAAAGCCACCTCTTCTATCTCTTTCTCTCTCTGCTATCCACAAAATACCATGTCCTTTCCTTCCTTCATAATCAATACGAATCCACAAATAGTCCAATGAAAGCATATTTCTCCCCTCAGCTGGACTTACAAAGAGCAGGCAAAGTAATTGTAAAAAAAGGGCAATTATTTTAGTTTGAATAATTTAAAGTTTACTCTGTTACGATCAACTTTATTCTTACTTATGTCTCTGGTTTCTAATGCTATTCCAGATGCTTTAGTCAAATATTCATTTAGGTGATTCTGATGAAAGGTTCGAGGGGTATGAAACAATGATCAATTACGACATTAAATCAAGTCATGTATGAGCTTAGTGTAGAAATTTATGTTGGTAACATATATACACAATAAATGCCACCAGGCAGCCATCAGGTCTGAACCGTCTTGAATCCTTAGTTATGAGGGAGACTAGATTTCAGAATTCATATAATACTTACTGACATATTTTCTACAGCAAAGCGCTTTTAAGATAAAATATGAGAATATTTAGTGTAGTTTTTCAATAACAAAATAGCTTTTGTTTGATGATCATGTTTCATTTTCTCACACTTAAAATACACACACACACAAAAAAAAGAAAATGTTTTTGTTAATTTTGTGGGTCATCAGCCAAACTGGCTGAAGGCCCTGTTCTCTGTATGGAAGTCATATCAAGTAATAGTTTGACAGCCGCTCAGGCTTGTCTGACCTTAGTGGTTTTTGCTCCATTGCAGGTATGGAGTATTTAAAGTCATGAAAAACCCACAGCATCTACAAACAGCTGTGATTTAATTGATTATTTCATACATCACTGACACTGCCAATGGCTATAGGCAAAACACCGATCGGAGTAAAATAGTGGGGCAAGAAAGCCTAGTGCTGTTGCAGTGTATAAAAGCTGACAGGTCTGGCCAGGATCCATGCAGCCGCTTTCTCCTGCTGTAACAGGCTTAATAGCAGACTTGTCTGCTACTGAGCCAAGTGACCTGATTATATTACAATCACTGGCTTCTTTTCCTTATCCATGTGTCATAAGAGAAGCATGTTAGGAAATGGCCTGTTGTAGTGTCGCTGGATGTTGAACACTCAGCATAATGAGGCCTCAAAGCTATACAGTAACAACCTAGGAAAATCCATTTTTAAGGCAATGCCAAGCCACGAGTTACAACACATACATATAACTAAGTGTTGGTGTCTCTGAGTGGACAGTAAGAAAATGTCTTTTATGACCAACAGATGCAACATTCAATGTTGGTCAGAAAACTGGGTGCACAACAACAAAACATCTAAAAATTATGCTGACATGGCTTCAAAAGAACAATGATAAGGTGCAACCATCCAGTAATCATCGGGTATTTACAGAAGGTAGTGGAACTGCAGGGTTGCAAGTTAACTATGACTCTAACACAAATTACTTACTAAGATCCTTCATATAATGTGAAAATTAAACACTAATGAATTAAGGTTTGAAACCTCCATCTGTAGCCTGCTTAGGTTTGTTGTGGGTCTTTACACACAGAATCCCACATCAAATTCCACATTTAGCTGGTGGATTACTGTGCCTTTCATGGCTGTATTTCCACATAGTGGCACTTGTTGCTGACAAGCACTGTATTGAACCAAATCCCTGTCTGTTTGTCATTTTTTATGCAAACCAATATAAGCTTTTAATATAGAACATGCAAACCAAATATTCAAATTATTACAGGTTTAGAACTTAAACCTCTTTCACATTTTAAAATGCAAAGTCACACATACAAATAATATGTAATAATACCATGAATGACTTTTGCTATTTTAAAACAGAGTTACTGCAACTCATTTTTTACATCATAACCAAGTCAGAAATGAAACTTGCCCTCAACAAATCTTTTTTTTGTGATTTCTGTCAGCCACTCTGAACACACCTACGCACACACACACACACACACACACACACACAAGCTGCTCTCCATTGCCTGACAGACTTGGTAAGCTTAGCACTTTTTATGGCCCAGCAGCAGAAAAGGCAATTTGGCCCCAAGACCAATGCTCCTCTAAACCACCCATAAACACAGTCACACTCTCTCTCTCTCTCTCTCTCTCTCTCTTCTGTGCTTCTTTGTCAGGGCTTTCTTTGAGTTTGAGGTTAAAGATTAGCATCTCTGATAAAGATTAACCCTCTGTCAAAGAAAGTGCTGATTAGCTGATTATATGGGTTTCTGGTTCAGGATTGTTGGTGACACGAGCGAGATCTTCAACGAGATGGTTGATTCTGTATTTAACAAGAGAGAGGGGTAGACATATGGTTAAATATCACCTCAGTGGATAACATAAACTGAAATATGTATTCCACAATAAATATAATAAAATGGAATGTCACATAGTTTGCTACGTTATGGGTAAGTTATTTCAGCTATAGGTCATAAAGTTAGGCTTTGGCAATCAATTTTTTAGAAAGACTTGGTTTAATTTTTCCAAGTAGAGGGTATTTAATTTTAGTAAATATTAAAAATTTTATATATATTATGGAAATAAGTCATCACAATTTTAGGAAAAGCCAAGCCCATTTTCAGCTTTAAATACCTTTGATTGTTGTTAAATTGGTGCGTAATGCCTGCACACTCTTCTCAGACCATAAATTGGGAACTATGGGAAATTTGTCCTCTTCAGCAGAAACCTGTGGAATAAATAGAGTTCAAACAGGCCTTTTGTACACATGATGAATGTAATGCCTTAGTTATGTTATTGTAGCCAGCAGCAATAGACACAATTCACAAGTCTATTGTGAATTGTGAATTGAATACAAGTTGTGCATTGAACCAATTTCACAAGCCTAATGAAAACAATAGATAAGGGGATACATATTAGAAAAGCAGGAGATGCATTTTCTGTAACATGCTTCCATTTCAACTCTGGTGTACAATGGATCTAAAGCAGTCTTATATAGCAAAACTGAAAATCTTCAGAAATATGGTCATACACAACCATAGAGGTTATGCAGTTTAGACAGACTGTGAACTAAATGGTTGACAATATGCTTGTGTAGTTTCCTCATAAATAGTTCATTAGTCAAACCATTACAATGAAAACCAAGAAATGAAGACTGGATAGGTAAAATTGAGTCATTGTTGATCATATCAGAACAAAGGTATTCAATTTTCAGTGCAACCTCTGTGATTTATGTTGATCATAAACTTCCAAAATAGGATTTTTTGCTGTTGCTTTGATTTGGCCAGGTACTTGAATAATTAAATAGTTTGAAGTAGCTGTGGTGGTGGTATGTGAGTGCATGAACAGAAATTGTGGAAAACCAACCTGAAAAATCTTTTACTTAAAGTTTAATTTAACTGAAGAATATGTTAGATCTCCTGCTCTTTTTCTTTCTCTCTCTCTCTCTAAATATTACTCTATTTTGCATATCTAAGCCCGCATGAACAGTGTTGAAACTTTTGTGTCAGCCGTCTAAAGTTGGAGGGGAGGGGATGAAATGTGTTTAAATAGAGGTTTGTCCTCACTTGCCCATTTGGGGTGGCTGTGTCGCGGGGCTGCATGATTGTTCAACCTCATTTAACTTCAAGGAAAGTTTCAAATAGACTTGATGAAAAATACTCTGTTGGCAAAAGAAATATGGATGTCGACTGATCTTTGGGGAAAGCAATTGGTGATGGCGGTAGAATGCTGCAGGGGTGACATATTTTTGTTGGCCAACAAAGCAGTTATCATCGCCCTGGTAGTCCTCAACATAAAGCCAATGGGATTTTTCCAGTGGATTTGGATTTTTGCAGACATTAAGCTCTCTGGCAAACAAGCACTTGGTTACTCACACAGTTTGCCTAGCAAGAAAATGTTCAAAGATGCTTTAATGATTTTTAAGCACAAGTGAAAACACCTGTGGTGTGGTTGTAGCTTAAAAGCGATTTCAATAGCTATTTTTAAGTGGAATATATTAAAGTCTCAGCTCTTCATTGTCCCCACCACTAAGTTTCCTACTAAACTAAACTATACTATACATGCACGATAAGCAAATCTAATTTTTGGATTTGGTCACTTTTTTTTAAAACTAAAAGTTAAAATACGGATGGTTTAAGGTCAAAAGCAGTTAACTAATCCTATGCAAAAAAAGTGGGATTCTGGTACATTTTGCCAGTGGGTTAATCATTGAAGAAGTGAGGTATGGCTTTTCCAGGTCAAAGGTCACTTCTAGAAGAGCTGTGCACCAATATGTCATCCTGTTAGTGCTATGGTAGGCACTTTGGCACTTTCAGGTTTTTCTTAATACCACAAGCTACTTATTTGCTATGTCTGTAAAGGAATAGCACTGATACTCATACTGAAAGGTCTACATTTTAGTAGTTGTGTTGTTCTGTGTTTTTGTGGTGTTTTGAGACAACAAAGTGTATGTCAAAGAAACACTAAAACTTTTAGATCAATTAAAATACAAAAAAACCCCATAAAACCTGTTTATATCCATATGGATAACCTTTCAAATGTCTGCATTTATCATAATACCTATGAATTAAATTTTCTGGTTGTTTCACAAACTAATTTTTAATTTGCATTTAACTGAAATCTTAATCTTTCCCTAACCTGAACCGCACTGGTGAATCCTATACATAATATGGTAACGATTTCATAAACTCTAAAACTGTTGACCGGTTTTTGTTGCCTAAACCTAACCACAAACTGGACCTGAGCCCTGGATTCTAGTGTTAGAGTCATACACAGTCTTGGTTCAGGCACGGAAGGTAGTCTCTCAAAGCATTTCAAAGAAAAAAAGAAATTGTCCACACGCCGTAATATATGGGTTACATTTTGTGAGTATTTACAAGTGGCTGTGATAATTCATGGTCTAAAAAGGAGCACATGACTGTGTTCGTGTGTATGTCTGCAAGTGTGTGCAAGTGTGTGCATCTGCGTGAGTGTGTGTGCGCGAACGCCCGAGACATGCTGGGGACTGCACCAACAGAACTGGCAAAGATAAGAGAAGCGCAGGTGATAAAGTTTGTTCACATCATGTTAGACTATAAAATGAAACTACAGCAAAAAGCTGTCCATCCATCCATCCATGCATCCATCCACATCAAGATTTATTTACTGTCCCTCTTATCCATTTATCTCTTCATCTGTTAGGTATCTAAACCCGCTGTTTAATCACTATCTATATGCATAGACAGGTCACTTTTGCTTAAACCTTTATTGTTGTTTCTGCCTTTGGTCCATCATTAATTTGAAAGTTTTACTTTATTCAAGTTGAGAAAAATACTCATCCTCATTTTGATTTGTATTTAGATCTAGCGGCTCCATTAAGTAGCACTTTATCTGAAAGTCCCCATCTCTCCCTCTGCTTCTTCCGCTCAAAATTTGGCTCATCAGCTGTTCTGGGGGTTCTGGAGGCGGCCTCTTTCTTTTGTCTCGGCCTATAGGCTAGCTGGCTAAGCTAGTCGGCCCCTGCATCACTTTCTAAGCAACTTTAGACTAGTCTACTCCCGCTCCGTAGCTCCAAATTACTGACTAACCCGCAGGGCTCAGGTGGGACAAGGAAGTTGCCCCGGCTGTTGCGATGGGAATGGACGGCAACGAGAGCGGTGCGTGAGTGTACGGACAGAAACAATGAAAAACTTTATAGTAATAGTAGGAGTTGTAGTGGTTGTGACAATGGTGGTGTAGGCTACAGGGAGGCTGGAAGATTTCTGTTTTTGATTTATGTGTTTGAGGGAAGCTGTCACGAGCAGAAGCGGCGTGGGTCAGAGATTTAATTCTAGCAGTTTAAAATAGGCTATAGAGCAGCCTATGCAACACATCGGACAGCTTTTAATTCTACCGTCACGGATGCTATTTTATAACCGTACAATTCACCTATAAACAATGTTTACGACCGCATACAGCACTGCATGGATGTAGCCCATATATACCGCTGCGAGTGTGATGAGCAGGATGAGTTCTCCTGCCTTGGTTGCTGGACCCGCCTGGAGACAACCGGCTAAAAACATTATATATTGTCCCGGATGTGTTCTTTCTCTCGGACTGATGCTGAAATTAGTAGTGAGTTGCCAGAACATAGAGCCGCTGGGAAACAGCTGGTCGCCTCATGGGGCCGCTTCTCCGTTCCGTTTCCTTTTTTTCCGCTTTTTTTCTTTTCTTGTGGAGTCGTTTGGTGTTTAGCAATATTTTAGACTCTACAAAATTAAATTATAACTATTTCTTCACTGTTAATGCAAATAGTTCATCTATATAAACTTTGAGATTTTCACTCTAAGATGTTAACAGTGTTTTAAAATAATTCCCAAAAAGATGAGGGAGTCCGGATTAAGACGCACACGTGTATGTATTTATTTTTTTATAGGCTACTTAAGATAATGACTGCTTTTGTTAAAGCTTCCTTTGCTTGAAGTATTACTAATACATCAATTTACGTGCTAACATTCTCACAATTGGTTTCTATTCCCAGTCTTTTTTAAGAGTTTAATTGAATTTTCATTTACCATATATCATACTTCTTTGTGGTACGTTTTAAGATTACACCCTCGAACACAGACGTATTGTTTTAATATTACTGTTATTCTTCCATGAGCTGGTTCCATAATATTGTTTCAGAATATGTATGGATAACTCAACATTTAAGAGTCCTTCTACATCTGCATCATGACTTTGAACTGGGTTACTGATGGAAAAAAGCGCGTTTTTTCCTCGGTAAATATTTAACACGTTCTCAACAGCAGGCAACTCAGATCAGAGGGTTCCACTGTTCATTTCAAACGCATGTAACATGTTAAATATATTAAAGAGTTTATGATTATTAGATTCATTTTCATCTCAGATCACTCCTACCCAGCCTTCACCGCTCTTACTTTTATTCCGGGAATAATTTCAGGTCAGCAATTCCTGTCAGCAGCTGCTCCTGTCCAAACCATTTGAATAGACTACAAGAGGTTCCTGCTCTGGACCGGATTTTACAAAAACCTTTGATAATATGTCTTTATCTCTTTCCTTACAATCTCTATCCTCCTCTCCACAGTTTTTAGGAGCTATCTGGTGGATTTCTCAAATCAAAACCTCAGAAAATAACAGGAAATCTTTCGGTGAGTACTGTTTTATTTTATTTTTTTGTGGTGCGATAGAATGTTAGAATGAGGTTTCACGTATTTGCAATAATGACACGTTATTAGACCGTGGACCACGTGGCAATTTCGTTCGAAATTCTCATCTACATAAGGTGATTTCTGTGTTTCATGTTGAATGATTTAAGTAGCCTACACACAATTAAACAATTAAACAATTTGTCCTAACATCTGTAAATATCTGGACGCCTTTTTCATTAAATAAAATATATTTAATGTAGTTAGTTTACTATCATCGCTAACTTTTGTAGGCTAATCTGTCATCGGCTACACTATTGTCATAGCCAATAATTAGTGTTATTATTAATACCAGTGAATTCGCATGGAAACTGTTTGTGGGCGCGCGCGGTGTAGGGCTAATAAAACTAATGTAATGACATGTGTTAATCTACATAATAGAATCCAGAGGAGTGTAGGGCAGTGTGATGGCCGCAGGTTATAACAAGAAATAAACCAGGGTCTGTTCATCATTCGATGAGACAGTTATTAAAACAGCACGTTATAACTGCAATGATGGCATTAATGCCAACACCACCGGTAATAATAATTTCAATGGAACCAGCACCAGCGGCATAATAGCTATTTAACAGTCAAAGAGATGCCTCACGTCATTTTAACTTCATCACAAGTCAAATATTACAAAAAAGTAAAATAAAATAATTAAATAAAAATATTCTTCATTGGTGATATAAAGATTTTGGAATTTACTCTAACACCAACGCAAAACTAATAACAAATATAGTTTCAAATCCCGTAGTCAGAGGAAATTCCTTTCAGTGATCCTCCGTGTCCTATATGTCTGCAGTCCTGGGGGGGATGGTGGACAGGATTTCCATAGCCTCTGCAAGGCAAGAAGTTTTAGTTGTGAAACCCAATATCCGTGACTCAACCCGTAACACGGAGCCGTCCATGTGTGTCTGCCATCCAAGGAAAATAAAGAATAACTGACATCCTTTACAAGCACCAGCGTGCTTTTACATGTCAATACATATGCCTACATGTAATCCGCGCCCCTCTCTTCCCAATTTTGCTCAGGAGTGAAATCAGAAAAAAAAACAGGGACATAAAAATCGTTGACTAGTGGTTTGGTTAATGAATAATGAAGTTTTTCGACAGCAGTTAAATCCTCTAGTCCGTTGTAGGCTGGTTTGGAGGAAAAGTTGCAGATGGACACATTTCAGGCTCCCACCTTCTACCTACACAGAGCTCATCCTCTCATTTCAGCAGCCCACAGCGAATGCTATCTGTTTTTAAGTTGGGCTGTTTAAACCCCCCCCCTCCCCCCCCCCCCCCTCCCCACCACCCACCCACCCACACGCACACACACACAGACACTGCACACATTGCACACACATACACGCGCATGCTGCTGAGTACAAGAAAACTCATAAATCTTACGTAGCCATAAACGACAGGGATAGCGTCCTGAATAACAAAAATAGAGGAAAGTGGGAGAAAGAGCTGTAAACAGAAAGAGAGAATACAAGTGTGATGTGAGTGAGTGGTAAGTCTACAAAAACATTGTAAGACACTTAAATATTGTCTATTCTTTTTGGATCTTGCTTTCCCTGTCTCCTTTGTTCTGTGTTTTCTTGTCAGTCTTTTTGTTTTTTTTAAGCCAACTTCACCTCTTCTTTAATTTTTGCTGCACTTGGCTCCTGTCTTACCCTCAAGTTTATTGCAGTCAAAACACAAAGACGAACTCAACTCCTTTGCAATGTTTTCTTTTTTTTTCTTTTAAAAGGTAACCCATTATGCCTTGTATTTTTTATACCTTTTATAATGGCCAGTGAGGAAGAACCACAAAACATTGGTTTCTCTTTCAGTAGGCCTAATGCAGCACGTTGGAACTATTCAATTAGTTCTTTTTCGCCTTTTTATTGGTATGTTGCACTCTTTTCTGCACCTTTTATGTCAGTAAACTTTTCCTCTATGTTTTTTTTTCTTTTGTATTTACCCTTCCCTGTGCAGAAGGAGCAGCAGGGGAGACTAGGTGTTGAAATCCTAACATTACACACTAAGTGTCTTTTTTGGGGGGGGAGCCGTGGAATGAGTGTTCTTTCACTGATTGAAAAAAAACAGTCCCGGAAAAGTATGTAGAGAGGGGATAGGAGAGGGAACATCAGTCTTCTCGCGTTGTCTGCAGAACGTCACTTGATATTACCACATCACTTCACCAAATGGCAAAAAACGGGTGAAAGGTGGGTTCACTGCAGCATTAATGAAATGAAAAGGTAGAAGTTAGACACACGAGCTGAATAATGCCATTGTTAAGTTTGGCACAAACTATCTATCTATCCAAAAACAGTCCATAATAATGTTCTCAGATGTTTGCAAATTAAAGCATAGTTTATTTATTAGACATATTTCATATTTGCTTTTGTCATTCGTTAAACTGTAAACATCATTTGATGTTGGAACATGTAAGCCTAATTTTATTTGCATGCTTTTAGCTGAAAACGTAGTCCTACCCGCAGCCAAACTCAGCAAACAAGAAGAGTTCAGCTTTGACTAAAAATAGAAACTATGTCTGATTCTGGTGCAATTTTTTTCTGCTGTTTTCTCATGCTCATTTTTATAATTTTCCTGATATGTCCTTGTCCTTTTCTCCCTGTCTCATGCTAAATAATACCATTGCTATCAATAGGCCAGTAACAGTTAGCCTATTATGGAAGCCTGCATTAAAGTTTAATGTTGATATTTGGCCTTCTAGCATAAAGTCTGTGGCATAGCCTACTATTTAGAAATGAAAGAGAATGGAGAATGGAATCTTTCACCCAAACAAGTGGATCGTGCTTTTGAAATTTACTCCGAAAACACGTTTTTCATGCCAAACCTGGTCAAAAAAAAAAACTCCTTTATTGGCCACCCAACTGCTTTCTGATGACGACTCTGTTTGAAAGACTTGCCTCTGAACGAATAGTGAAACATGTGAAAGTAACCACTAATGCCCGAATGCAACCTATCTGCCGGTGTTTCGCTTCCAACCACTATTAAGCATAATTTGTCAGTGACGCTGAGTTGTTTGCTGGCGGTATCAACGCGTCCGTAAGTCAAGCCCTGATATTTCCTCCCCGTCACCCCCGTGCTGATTTCCGGTCTTGAGGTCAACAACAAAAGGAGATTACTACCAGCTACTACTACAAGGATATTAACAGCGCAATACTACCTATAGGGCTACTGGTAGTCGTGAGGAATAAGTCCACCACCAACTAGCTTCTTAAAAACCGAAGCGAGGCGTAGCACCCACCCAAGGCAGAGAATAAGACGCCCTGGGAAATAAAGAGAGCCAAGAGACCCAGAAAGAGAGAGAGAAGAGATATATAGCGACACAACGGCCAAAAATGTGATGGGGTGACATATTGTAGCAGTCTTGTTCCTCATAGGCTGACTCTTGGCTTGCTGACTGGCTGTGGAAGCGACAGAGGCCAAAAAGAAAGAATTTTGAGGCCATTGTTATCAACTAGAAGCGGTGCAGGCAGAGCTGGTGCTGGGGTGGAGGGCTGATGTGGAGGGTGGATGTGGAGGGGGGGTGGGGGGCGCGAGCAGGCAGGCAAGCTCCCGGTAAGCTCGTTCAGCTCGTGCGCTAGCAAGCCTGCCTGTAGCCTATACCAAGCCTGTCCGTTAATTCCGCCCGTGCATCAAGCCCCTACCGTCTTGAGTCCATCAAGCTCTCTTATCTGCCAACCGTTCATGCCACACGGTGTCCGGTTAGCCGCGCTCGCGCAGCCCGGTCTGCTGCTGCTGCGGACTGGAGGAGGTGTTGTTGTAGTGGTGGTCGTGAGCAGCCGTGCTAGTCTCGAGACAGCACCAGAAGAGCAGCGGGGTTGCGAAGAGAATTAAAAAGGAGGAGGAGAGTAAAACGGAGAGAAAGCAAGCGGATTCATGATTTATTTAATTATTTGTTATTGTTATTGATTACCTGGTGAACGCGTGAGAGGATTAAACTGAGATGCAGTGTTGCTGGGTCCGTGCAGGACTGGACCGGGACCACCGGTGCTAAGGAAGGTAAGGACCACCAACTGCAGGCAGGCCAGGCGGTAATGCACGAGCGCAACAACAAACCAGCAAAACTGTTTGTTCGCCTTGCAGTTTGTGGACGGTGGAGTGGCTGGCTCAGTGATTTATGGCCCATATGACTTCAATCCCAGTTCAAGAAGAGTTCACAATGCTTCAGGCTGCCGTATCTACCCGCCGCAAGCAGCCCCCTTCTTCTTTCGGCCTTCCATCTCTGTATTTTTCTGTTTTTTTCTCCTCTTATTTCTTCTTTTTTTGGTCTATAGCTCTTCTTCACATATAGGCTTGCTATGTATTTGCAAAAAATTGCCGACCTTTTTTTCTGTTGTTGATGCTCGTCTCCCTGGCGTTTCCTTCCAATTGGGCCCCGTTTTATTAATTTACTAATGATGTCTGACATTTATTTTATCCTAGCTAAAATGCTTCAATTCTGTAATTTTATTCATAAATGAAGAGTGTACTGTTTGATCATTTCAGACAAAATTGAGGCCATGAACGTAGCAACATAGCTCTGATCAGTTCAACCTTTATTGCGTCCGGGCTCAGCTCCATATAATTGGGCCCTCTCCTTCTCTGTGTATGTTAATAGAATAAGGAATACATGGATTGTCTAAGTTAATGCATTCTCTCTCTGTCTCCCTGCCAGCACAGCTTTCCATGGCAGGCGCCATTTGTAATTTTATATCCCAGGATAAAACACAGACACTGGACACCTCCCCCCTTCTCTCTCTCTCTCTCTCTCTCTCTCTCTCTCTCACGCACGCACACACACACACACACACTCTTTCGCTCACTCTGTTGTTTTTGTTTGGGTAGCTGTTTCTCTGTCAGTGTAAGTAGATTATTCAGGGAGGCGTCTAGTAAAGTTGGTGATTGTATTAAGCTGTAGCTCGACAAGGCAGGGGCAGAGACATTACTTGTCCTGTTTAATGGTGAAACAGCGATATGATTTAATAACATATTCCTCCTACACAAACTGCCACAGTCTCTCTCTCTCTCTCTCTCTCTCTCTCTCTCTCTCTCTCTCTCTCTCTCCTTGGGAATATTCCTGAGAGTAAATAATTAGGATTCCAGTTGTCTACTAGAAAGATAAATGGCTGACATGTGCGACGTGCTGAAAGCAGGGACGGTCTGTGATTTGAAAAAAATTCGTTATATTTTTAATTATATACATATTCACATCTTAAGTCAATCAGAATGAAGTTTTTTTCTGTTTTATTTTGTAAACCACAACCATCTTTTCCTGTCTTAAATTATCTCCTTTTTGCTGCTTAGTGCTGTTTATATGGGATATTTAGAAAATATCATGTAGACCTACTGTGCTTCCGGTGTTAAAAATACGCCAGTAGAATAGAAGTAAGTAATATTAAGTAAGTTTTGTTTTTTCTTTGTTTTTTTCAGCCTAGGGTTGTTATCTAACGTCGTCAAGGTAGGCTAATAGTGTCGCATTGCATTCTCATGTGCTTAAAATCGTTTTTCTAGGCCCAACAATGAAGTCGGTCAGCAGGCCAACAAAAACACAAGTAGCTTCAGATTTATAACAATTGCATAGCGTACATTTCTGTATAGGCTTCTTGTGTCTAATTATATCTGTGCCAATTTTTTTGGTATCATGAAATCGGTGTGTCAGTTATCTTTCCTCTAACATACTTATGCTCAGTTTGTGTCTGATCAGAGCAGAGCCTCCACTTCTCCTCGTTATACATTTTATCTCCGGAGGAGAAATGAGTGCCAGGTGCTCTGTCGGCCCTGACAAGCCGGCCTCTCACGGCCATAAGCCCACCCCAGAAGGCGAGATAGGCAGTCTATAGGGGCTGACTTGGCTCCTCTTTTCTTTCTCCTTTTTATTCCTGAGGGGCCATGAGAGAGCACTGTGGCCACTCTACCCTGATGAATCAATGACTTGTGAGGCTTCTTAGAGGGATTTGCTATCTAGGTATCTAATCTTTGGCCTATTTTGCTTAAACC
This sequence comes from Ctenochaetus hawaiiensis, assembly GCA_029783645.1. NCBI lineage: Eukaryota > Metazoa > Chordata > Actinopteri > Acanthuriformes > Acanthuridae > Ctenochaetus > Ctenochaetus hawaiiensis. Next base: position 20,655,826 of record JAPZDY010000009.1, on the reverse strand, counting down.
CAGGTCTTAAGTGTTTCGCTCATATTTTTTTTTTAAAAATCGTTCTCTAACGTAGCCTATTGAACCATCACTAAACAGTCAGCGAAGCGCTTTTCAGTCTGACAAATCCAAAATGCAGAGGCCTATTTTTCGGAAATATTTCTGGAATCATCCTCGACAAAGAGATATAGACTCGAATGAGTGAGGATGAGTTAGGTAGCAACTGCGAACGGAATACAGTACATCAAACGGCCAGTCACAGGCTGACACCAATAGACAACAATTAGTCAAAAAGGAAAATATAAACTGGCTTCATTCATTGCCGCCATAACACAACGAAACGTCCCGATAAACACGCACCAGGCATGTTGTGGTATTTAATTAATTCTAAATTAATATTACTCTTCTTAAAAATAAAAAAAAAAACGCTTGTGGTAATGTTTAAAACAATGCTAATTAGATTTTATTTTATTTCATTCTTATGGTCTAAGGACAAGCATTGTCATAATTTTAAGATAAAAAATGTAACATAAAATAAAAAGTAATAGCATAATTAAAACAACAAATCTACTTATAACATAACGCTACTATGATAATGATAATGATGATGATGATGATGATAATGATGATGATGATGATGATTATTATTATTATTATTATTATTATTATTATTATTATTATTATTATTACACACCATAAGAATAAAAATACAATGATAATATTTAATTAGAACTTGACTTAAGTTAAAATTTTACTGAAAATGTAAGAAAAATGATTATAGGCGTCTTTCTATGTGTGTATGTCTGTGAGTCAGAAAAGAACACAGTTTGCCCTCCTTGTGCCTCCTCCACCAGAGAGCATCTGCAAACTGTGCACTAAGCTTAGGGGGGAGGGTGGTGGGGGGGTTGGGGGGATGAGAAAAGAAAAGCAGTGGATTCTATTCATGTCATGGTTCCTTTCATTGGAAGAAGATGGATTTATCTCTCTTATTTCTTTATTCTGTGTCTGCTAACCTTTTAGGTCAGATTGCAGGGGACCATTGGAGAGACACTGTCACGTCATTCCCGGTACCAAATGGTCTTCCGGCAGTGGGTCTCAACAAGGACCGGAGCACAAGAAGAAGCCACCACTTCTCTCAGAAATGCAGAAGACAACATACTACGACAACTCTTCAACGCTTTTCGGTGGCTACTCCTCCTACCAGGTGCAGGGGGCGGCGGCAGCAGCAGCCGCCAACGGCTTTGGGGGTTACGATGCCCCGGTCCCAGTGTCCCACCACCAGCCGTCCTTCCAGTCGGCAACCCATCTGGATGTGGATTCTTACCAGCGCTCTGCCTGCTCTTTACAGTCACTGGGCAGTAACAGCAGCCAACAGCAGCAGCTAGCCAAGACCAAGGAGCTAAATGGCAGCTGCATGAGACCCAGTCTGCCGCCTGAGCACCATCCTAGCTCCCAGGTGTCCCCTCCACTGCCCCCCAACCCCAGTAATGGTAATAACGGAGCTCAGCAGCCAGGTGGCAGTGCAGGGGCATCTGCAGTCTCTAAATCAGGCCCGAATAAGTCGTCCAATTCTTCCTCCTCCATAACGTCCTCCACCTCCTCCTCCTCCTCCTCACTGCCCCCCAACCCGACCTTGGCCAAGCAGATCTTTCCCTGGATGAAAGAGTGTCGGCAGACCACCAAGCAGAAAAACTGTTCACCTAGCAACAACTCTGGCAATGGTGTGTTGGATTACACCTGTCTCTGTCTTTCTGCACCGCCCTCCCCAATACCACAGAAACATCATGACATAGCAGCATAGTTACTCCCCATGCACTTGTCTTCCTCTTTCTTTTATTTACTTATTACGTCTGTCATTCTTTTTATTCTCTCTTTTTTCATTTTCCCATCTTGTTTGTATCTTTGTTCCTACTTGCTTTATTCTTCCCATCACTGCATTTCTCTATCTTCATTGCTATTATCACTACCCTCTTTCAAGCTGCAGATCTCTCAGGACTTAAAGGATTCTAAGGGTGTTGGTTCAGACAGGGAAAGCACTCGAGCCAACTAGTCAAGATCTGATATTGCTTCTAAATTAACTAATGTGGTTGGTAAGCTGGATTCACTAAACCATTTATACATCTCTCTGCAAAGTATTTTAGCGTAAGAGTTATTGCACTCACTCTTAAATCATTTGATTAAGTCTAGGAAATGACTAAGACCCATCAGTTCCATTTAAAAAAGGTCTAAACATGGTATGCAGTGAATAGTAAGACATGGGAGGTCAGAATCATGGCAATCTGACAAATTTTCCTGCAGACATAGAGAAGTACACATGTAAATAATTCAAAAGCAAAAAGAAAATCTTTATTTCAAATGACAAATAAAATCAAGTTTGTAGAAAAGCAAAGCTGGTTATTAATATGATGTGTACAAGTTAAATATAGATTTTTTATTTGAACCAATCAAGATCCTAAACAAATCTTAATATACGCATTTGCTCTTTCTTTTTAAGAGTTGATGAACACTTGTGAAGAGATGAAGCAAACGATTCTGTGTATGAACTGCAGAGTTTAAGTCAGGAGGTGATTAGCTGCATTGTCTTTTGGCTAACAACTGCCAGGTGTAGTGCCTTCTTGGAGACTTTTTTTTAAAAAATATTGTTGACATTATGTAGTAACAGGATCAGCTCAGTGCAAGCGGAGGAGAAAAGTAGAACAGAGAGATTTTTAGTGTTCAGTAGATATTTACTGTCGAAGGGTTAGGACAGGACCAAAAAAGTTGATAGAGAAACTTCAATGGCAATTTGAAGCTGAGTGATATGTTCATTTTAGTAACAGTATTGTGATTTATAGAACAGTCTAACCAGCTGCTACAAACCTAAAGCTAATAATACTTAAACCTTCCTTCATTCATTTACCTTGTGTTCTTCCCCCAGCACCTCCTCCCACCTTTTATGCCCTTGACCCTCTAGGTGTAATTTGCCCAACTGCTCTCTCTTTCTCTCCTGCTCCTTTTTTGCAACTCCTTGAAAGCCACTGCAAGATATTGATAGAAAGAATTTAAATGTCATGTTTGATAACAGATGAGCAGATTCGCAGAATGGGAATAATCACAAGAAGACATTTGAAAGAGAAGATATAGCAAGTGGAAAAAAAATACAACAGGATAATAAATTAGAATATCATCTGAATGTGCAATTCGACACACATACAGGCAGACATTTTATTTAAATTGGTTGTTATCACTGATAGAAAACATGTTCTTTCATAATAAATATGAGTGTAGTGATAAGAATTTGAAAACAATCACTTGAGAATGTCATCGCTGTATGACACAAATAATGTAATGGTTACCTCTCTCATCTCTCTGTTTCTGTCCATACTAATAAACCTTAGAGTCAACTGTTTATATTGTAGAGTGAGATACAGTTATGGTGATATCAGATCTCAGTGCTTGCCTTGGACTGCACCGCATTTGCAGTTATTAGTATGAGGACATCACAACCATGCACATAGACACATCCCAACATTTTTATGAAAACCACACATTTAACATACTTACAGACAGAGATGGAAGAGGCACAGTTTCAGCACTAAAATTTACTATAGAATAAACATCAAGATGAAGAAAACACCAGGGTGGCAAGGTTTTAATGATGCAGTGGTTCTTGGCATTAATGCTAATGGCAAACATCTAAAGTCTTTTACAGTAAGCCTGGCAAGTTTATAGAAAAACTAGGATGTTTTTTTAATGATATAAACAATACTTCTTGGCTCTCTCATTAAATCTGACAGGTTGTAGACAAATTCACAGATTGGTAAAAGAAAGCAAAGGAGAACAATCATGTTTTTTGTTTGTTTGTTTTGTTTTTTGTTTTTTGTTTTTTTTTTTTACCAAAAATCAACTTCTATTACAGTACTGGGACTGATTTCCTGCCTCAACTTTTACTTACTGTACTTGCTACAATTGTGCACTGTCACACAAGTAATGTCAATGTAAAGTGCAAAAAAGCATTGATAACAACATTGTCCGCATAAGGTCTGACCTTCATATGTACTCTCGATTTCAAGTTTAAGTACACCCAACTAAAACTAATATATATGTTAGTTTGAGCCATCTAACTACCATTTAGTACCAATATTCAGATTTGTTCAAAATGTTTCTGAGGGTATTTTTTCTGATATATGATCATTTTGGGGGATCTTGTTCCTGGCACTGTTGAACTCTATTGCATTATTTTGACAGATGTTTCTATGATATACTTTACCCTTATTAATAAAAATGGTTTGAACATAATATTATGAACACACCTGGGTATGATATAATATAATTAAATAGTATCTACCAAAACAGCCATAGGCTGCAGTTAAGTTAAGACCTTTCTAAAACAAGCAGTAACACCCCTCAAAACAAGAAAAAACAATCATCAGAAGCTTTATGAAGGGAGGATTTCTTGACTGGACTGTTGTACTAGACAACATTAGTATAAGCTAGTTGTACTTTATACAGTGTATTGTTAACACAGAGTGGCTAAATTAGCTTTAACTCTCAGCTTGTTAACAACATCTGAGATCACACAACCACTCATGATTATTCACCACTTGGACCTATTTTTACTGATTTTCCAAGATCTTGGCTGTGGCTTCGGTGACCACAATTGCTTCATAACTAACACAACCAAGGGCTAATTGTCATCTAAGCTTAAGTTTTTTTGCGCTTTGATTGAAATAGTGCATGAGAATGGTTGTGATTTGGAAAAAGTATCTTATTAAGGGTGTCTAAACTATGCATTTTGAAACGTATTTTACAATTTATATTGCAATATCATCATAAACATTTGAGCGGCTAAGCATCCTGCACCTATTTTTAACAATTTTAGGCAGAATATTCTATTGCGGAACTACCTGAAGTGATGAAGGATTGTTATCAGCAACATTTTATTAAATGTGACCAGTATATTAGACTCTTTGAGCCCTTATGAGTGGACACACCCCCTTGTGTCATGTGTTAGATTACCAAATATCATCTTTCTTATTCACTGAAACAGGTTGTCTAAGGCAGTGACAGCAGCTGATGGATTTGAGATTTTACAGGCTCCATGGACTTTAGATAAGATGATTACCTTCTTAACAGATAGTAAAATATAGTTTGCAATTTAAAAAACTCTTTACAATTATCACTTGACTCATCGTGATTCACTATACACTAAATATCAGGTTCCCACTGGTGTGGACCACATCTTTGAATACCTTTCCACTCTACTAGAAGTCAGTAAAACTATCATTTTAGTGGGCCACCTCAATTATGTTAAGGTTTGATGGAAGTGCGTGCAGATCAACATCAGTTCTCACTGTGGTGCCAGCTTGTGTGTGTGTGTGTGTGGTGGTGGTGGTGGTGGGGGGGGGGGTCAACCCATGCCAGGACCTCTGTCTCATAATAACTGCCACTGTTATGAAGATGACAACTAATATCAAGGAATAATTTAGCCAGCAAGCCCAGACCCCCTCTTCTTTATTAAGGGATGCTTTCAATTTCCACCAGCATGCAGATTGATTGTGTTTCATTCTCTCTGGCTCTCAACTTTCATTTGATCATCTTTTTACCTCTATAATACTATATCCTCCTTTTTAATTTCCAATCTGCTTTTCTTTTTTTGAACCCCTCTCCTGCTCCCTCTTCAATTTCTTGGGGTTTTTTGCCCCCATGTACATAATGCGAGTTTTCCTTCTCCTATCCTTTCATTAAAATTGTCTTTTTTCTGTGGACTATGCTCTCTCCTCTCCTCAGCATCAGGTGGAGCAGAGAGTGGTAGCAGTGGGGAAAAGAGTCCTACCAGTGGGTCATCAGCATCATCAAAGAGGGCTCGCACTGCTTACACCAGCGCCCAGCTGGTTGAGCTGGAGAAGGAGTTCCACTTCAACCGGTACCTGTGCCGGCCACGCCGTGTGGAGATGGCCAACCTGCTCAACCTGTCTGAACGCCAGATTAAGATCTGGTTCCAGAACCGACGCATGAAGTACAAGAAGGACCAGAAGTCCAAGGGCCTGAGCTCCAGCTCTGGAGGGCCCTCACCGACTGGCTCCCCACCCCTGACCATGCAGTCCTCCTCCAGCTTCCTCAACTCAATGCACCCCATGGGAGGTGGAGGAGGGGGGACAGGCTACGATGTCCCATCTCCACCATCATTTAGCAAGCCCCACCAGGGAGTGTCTTACTCCATGCCTACTGCCTACTCCAGTGTTCCAATGAAGGGCTGCCCCCCCCAGCAGAAGTATGGCACCCAAGACTCAGACTATGGTGACCCACATCCCCACCACAGCCTAGTGCAGGCAAACAGTGCTGGCTATGGTACTCCCACTAACATGCAAGCCAGCCCAGTCTACGTGGGGGGTGGCAGCTATGTGGAACCCATGCCTAGCTCTGGGCCCTCAATGTATGGGCTCAATCACCTTGGCCCCACACCACCCCACCACCAAACCATGGAGTACAACGGTGCAGGGGCCATGTCAACCACCAACCAGCACCATGTGGGTGGAGGGCCCCCCCCAGGTTCCTGTGACCCACCCTCACACCCTACATACACTGAGCTGTCGGCGCACCACACCTCGACTCAGGGCAGAATCCAGGAAGCACCCAAGCTCACTCACCTGTAGCAGGTTTGGAACAAAATGAAAATATAGGAAACAGTGAAGACAACGCTCAAGTAACATGACATGACTAACTAACAGACAAACTAACACATGGGAGACTCTACTGCTGCAATAGGACGGCTAGAGAGACAAAGCAAGACAGACATGAGCCATCCAGTGGTTTGTCTGTTGCTTTATAGCCACAAAAGGGAACAAGTAGTGTTCTGTGTTGTCCAGCCCGACCCTGTTTCTATTAAGTCAGGTTAGGGCTCAAGCTTTCACTGTGACCTTGAAAGTGAGGTTAATGTAATTTAAATTAATTTCAGGGTTGGTCCCGAACAATTCATGTTGCCAAAAGAGTCAATAGAAGGCATATCTCTGCCCGATAAAACTACTGATATTAATGATAGTTCCAGAAAAAAGAAAAGTCAACAAAACCCGCATTACCAGGTTGTTAACTTCCTATCAAAAAATTGTTGCTTTAACTAACACAAGTTTTACTTACACTTAATGTCGTACAGCATATTGCCAGTGATTTATTATCACTTTTAGAACTTTTGGTTGCTTCATTCCATGCTTACACATTGGGATAAAACCTTTAGAGCAATTTACAGTCTTGTGCATTTTTCTTTGTCTCCGGGCTGTGAAGCAAATTGTAAACATGGGAGACAGGTTGTAGAGTCAATTGTGTCTGATGGCCACCTGCGAAACAGGAGGAAGCCTGTCTTGTGGCAGTGGTGCATACATAGACTGCTGTATGGCATAACACAATTCATGGTTTTGTCTCATGATCTACTGCACAGTCAATTTAAGACATGCAATGTGGACTACTGTAGTCAAACAAAGCAGCTGACAAAAGTTAATGTCAGTATCTGATTAGAAATATTTATCAGAAACCGAAAGAAAATCTGAAAAACACTCTTTATATTAAATTAAAAAAAACTAAAGAATAGGAGAAATATTGTTTACTAGTCAGAAAATCTTCCTCCATGGATTCCTAATGCATTACTGGACTTTTCAAAAAATGAATTACAGGGGTGGAGCAAACTGCAGCATGTACTGTGTTAGAATGTTGTAAAACCGCTTTTAATGACTCTAAAAGAGCTTGTATGGGGTTTAAAATTCTATTTTGACAATAAAATGTCCCCCCTAAGACACACACATATATAAACAGCTCTCCCGCTTGGTAAATGAAATAGTTGAGATTTTAATGGGCAGTTAACGAGGTGGTTAGATTTATGATGCTGAGCTCTCTCCCCCTTCAGGCAACACATGTTGTTGTCAGCCAAACTGAGCTATGTGAAGGGTTTTGCCTCTTCATCAGCTAGAAAGCTTAAGAGAAATAGAGAGAGAGAGAGAGAGAGAGAGAGAGAGAAACACAGAAATTCACTCATCTTTCCTAAAATATGCTGCTACCACATAAAACCCACATAGAAACCACTGGATGGTCTTCCTTTCACTGTCTCTTTTTGCCTCATGCCGTACTTATCTGTCTGTCCAGACTGAATCACTACTAACCCTCTGTCTCCTGTCTATGGCAGCAGCACATTGCCTCTGAAGGAGGCAAAATTTCTCACAATCTGCCACGACACCCCCCACCCCTATGAAATACACACTCACACTCACTCATACATACACACACACATCCACAACCACTCATGCACTCACCACTCCCTTCATCACTCTAACAGGGTGTAAGAAGCTATGAGCTCAAAGGCTAAACTAGCCCCTATGTTAGCCAATCAATCCTTAATACACACAAATACAGCAATGCTAAGCTAGCTTCCTTTGGTTGACACACATCCACAGCCAGGCTATGCCAGCTGTTGACATCTTAAAACATGCAGAGGACATGGAGGAGATTTTTTTTTATTTTCTTACTTTAGCACATCATCGATACAGGGTAAACAAGAGTGAAAAACACTATTTATTTATATTTGGGTAAGTCACTGCCCTTCTCTGTCTCTCTCTATCTTTTGCTCTCTCTTTCTCTCTCTCACTTTCTGTCACGCTCTTACTTTAAAAGAGTTCACTTACATTAGCGTACACCAATGCTTAAAGTAAACATTTTATATCATTTTGTCTTGTTTTTACATATTTTGACTTTTAACATGGATACAGGGTAAATATTTGAACAAAAATGTATGTCCCAGAAATCTAAGTTGATGTGTATCACACATTTTGAAAACAACTGGGTTTATTTGTTTGAACTGTTAGTGAGGGGAGTTTAGTTCAGGACACATTTGGCCAGTCTTCAAATACTGGAAACAAGCTGTATGCAATGGAGACCCAATGCTGTTCTGGAAATAAACCCATAGTGTTTCTGTTTTGTTTTTTTAAAGTGCAGATTTACACAAACACTTCAGATCTGGGCATCATTGTTGCACTTAGAGTTTACATTTTGATGGTTAGAGGCGAATAATAATAATAATAAAAATGATAAATCTTATTTTGAAAACGGAAGACCCTCCAATCAAAGTGTCTTTCGCCAATGTGTGTTCAAGGGAGCATTCATATATAAATATTTATTTGTTATAGCAGTTTAAAAAAAAACTTTCTGTTTTGTATTATTATTATTTATCCTTCCTGTATTTATATCGAGAAAAAAATGTACTTTTTTAGCATTTAACTGTTATGAAAGAAAAAAAAAGGTTGTGTTTCCTCTTGTCCATTGTACTGAAGTTCCTTTTTTTAGTTCTTGTATTTTAGAAGAAAAAAGTAGTTTTTATGTACCTATAATGACCCATGTACATAAATGTCCTGGCTTGTACAGGGGAAAAGGATGGGGATTGGTGACTCATCCATGCATAGTCAAAAAATTTAGACAAACTATTAGCTGGAAAAAAGAACAAGTCTTTTTGGAGAAAAGAAATTCCTTTTTTTGTTCTTTGTAGCTTATTTTCTTTTATTGTTGAGAGAGTTGTCTGTTGAACAATTCTTAAATAAAATGTTATGTTATTCAGAGGTAGTGTTCATTTGTTCTGACTCTCAGGGGTGAGGAACTTTACGCATGATGTTTTGGTAAATAGTTATTAAAACATCGTCACTATTAAAACCCAAACAGTCCCATGCCCACTTTGTTAGACAGTGTTACTATCAGGTGGAAACCTGCCACAACCAATTGCATCAACTGTCATGGTAACATGCAAACATCCCTGTCCTCCCGGCTGTCAGTAATCATAAACTATGAAAATATGCAAATAGTTATTCACTAGGATAAGAACTCAGCAAACTTTTAAAGTAATTTCTGTGGTTTTCTAAAATATTTTACAAGTTAACAAACTCTTTGGAATTTCCTGACCTCACTGAAAGCTGTAGAGACCAAAACATCACATTACTTCTCTGTAGCTGCGAAAAAAAACTTAACATTTATATTATTAGAAAAAAGCCATCATCATTTAAATCTAAATCCTTTCAAAGGACAAAGGACTTTCACAATCCATTTTTCATCTTAGTTCATTTACAGATGTCATGCAGTGTGTACAGCAAGTAACTGGTCTGGGAATCATATAATACTACCAAAATGTGAAGTTCAAGGACATAACACATTCATGAAACCGAGGTCTACGGGTGCTGTGAAATCTTTCACACGGTATATGTGGTTGAAGGATAAGTTGACAGTGATGACATTGAATTAAGATCCAATACCTCAGGCTTAAGCTTGCCATCACTGCCATAATACTGCAGAGAACAGGAAGAAAGTGTTGACCTGTTATTTTGTTGATATTTATTCATTTAGGATTAAGATGTCTAAACAATTGGCCAGTGTCTTTGCTCAGTAACGGTAAAATCTCAAACTCAGTTAAGTCAAGTAGCATGTGTGTTGTAGAACAGATGTTGAACTTTTATATCAACTCTTACTATCTACTCAAAAAAGTATGAGACCTTAAGATGTATTTAAAAGTCCCAGAAAGAAGAATGACATTTGCTGGACCATTTTATGGTCCTAAACAGGAGCTAGACAAACCTATTTATTAAACAGTCCAGCATATGGTTGGAATTATTAGCCACTCATTGAAATGTTTTGTTGTTGTTGTTTGTTAATGTGTTTGTTTGCTTGTTTTTCACTACTACCCTAACAAATCCTCTACTATTTTAAAAAGTCACCTTTTAATTTATGGGCTGTTTTTATAATTCACATTTGCTTGGATCAGCATTCCCTTCTTTTAAACTTTTACTTCTATGACAAGATCATTTTTTTTCTTGAATCCTAACAGAAATCCAAGATAAGTCACCTGTGACCATGTTGCAGTAGCTGAATAACTGGGAATCGAAAGCAGAAATTGCATTTCAGACATTTCAAGTCAGTATTTTCTCTTCTTTAGTCCCTTTTATCGTTATTTTTTCTTTTTAAGAAAAACTCACAAACGTATGCCGATCCGCCTGGTTGCTATGCGACGATGTGAAGACTAAAAAAGCCCCGAGGCCTATGGCTTGGCCCGGTCACGTGTTCTCTAAACCCCATCCCAGACCCCCACCTCCCCCCTCTCTCTCCCACGCGCTTGTGCCGAGAGACCTGAGAGTAGCATAAAACTTGGGACATAAATCAGGCTTCCATAAATAATGGCCGTACTTCCCTTTACATCTCCGTTGGACTAACAGACAATAAAAACACCAATAACCAGAGATTGGATCTAATTTATTGCCTCATAAAAACAGACGGAGAGCTCGGCTTGGCATCAACAAAGCAGTCACTGCTGAAAATAGAACAGATACGGGCCTACTGTAGGACACGTTTACATCCACATTGACTGATTCGGATTACAGATAAAAAAAAAAAAAAAAACTAATTCATTAAGGGTACGATTTTAAGATTGCCTATTGTAGGCAGGACATTTAACCTACTTAGCTGTCGGATATATCACAGACACGTTGTTTTATTATGCAGTATATATTTAGTTGTATTATTATTTTTGTTGTTGTCGTTGTTGCTGCTGCTGTTAAAAAGGTAGTAACAGAAGCACTAATAGTGAAAAATACTGGTATTTTTTTACTCAGTAAACTAAACAGAATGCGGGACAACAATGCATGAATTGTTTTGTCCAAAGCTTCAGTTTTCCTTTTCTTTTTCTTATTTGCCACAAATGTCTTGAATCAATCTTAATTCACATACCAGTTAATTTTTAACTAGATAAAATTAAAACGCAGGTGCTATAAGGTAAAATCTGAATTATATACCCTACCATTTTGTAACTGCGAAAAATAGAATCGACTGCAAAAAAAAATATCCCCGAAAAGAAATAGATACTTAAAAAAGTCTCAAATATTCATCTTCAGTCAAACAGTCCGTGCTTCACATGAACTGCTTTTAATATTTTTAAAAAACTGCGTCTGTTTTCCACCAAAACTTCTAATAAAAACTGTCGGAATTTTAATTTCAATGAATTTTTAAAAATATTCACATTTCACAAAATAAGACGAAGGGGAGAAACCAGTGTGGAGTATACATGCATGTGTTTGTGCGCAGTCATCATTTTGTCTGCTGTTTTTTGTGCTTGTGTGTGGTGGTTGTTCATGCTGCCTCGACCTACTCACTGCCTGCGCGTTTTATTGCACTCAATGGCCCACACCCACACCCACATTTCTTTTTTTCTGTCTCTTTTTTCAGGAGACGAAGCAAATGGCTTTATAAAGAGAGGAAGACAGGGTGCGAGCTTGGTTCTTGAATGGTTTTTACATAGGTAAAATATTTTGTGCATGGTATGGTGTATATCTGTTATAAAAAAAATGGCGAGTACTGGCTCTGGGAGTAAAGACAGAGAGACTCAGACCGGAGGTTTTCTTGTTATTTGGGGAGCGAGAGGGGCTGCTGTCAGGCTCTTTGCGCGGAGAGAAAGATTGATCACCACTTCTTTTTTTTCCACTGGGGCTCCCCTGGACCTCCCTAAAATATCCTCATCTAAACTCCGGAGCTCCATATAAAAATCTACATGTGTGCCTCTTTAGAATAACGGTCAGTCAGCACACTCTCATTTATTACGAGTATTCATATTGCTGATTTACTGTTGCTATTAATATGAGAAGGAACAAGAGGCTTGTGCTCTCCCCTCCTTTTCCAGTTCTAGAGCGACCTCGCTGTGAACTCTTTCTTTGAGTAAACACACCGACAATTTTAACACACACATCACACTGGAGAGAGGGTGAGAGAACCATGGCAGCTTGCAAGGAGATATTTGGGGCCTGTGTGCAAAGATAATTTTATTGACGTTATATGTATTCAGTGTTCCATCTCTCCCGCAAACACACACTATCAGAGGCACCGACAGCCAGTCTATTTAAAAAAAAATGCATTATCTCAGTTGCATGACAATGTCAGTTGAATAAAAAAAGTGCATTAACACACAAGACATGCTCCCTCCCTTTACCTCTCTTCACAATTAAATCTAAGTTTTTGTCTCTCTGTTAGAAGCCACCCTGCATCATCTTCACCACTGCCGATTAATTACTCAATATCAATATCCTTTTCTTGAATCTCTCCAAGATTTTTTATGTCCAAATAGGAGATTTTCAGCCTGTGCTGGGTCCTGTTAACGGTAGGCTTGTTGTTCTTTTTTCCCATTTTGAAGGAGCCATATTGCAAATGGTTCAAGCCTCAGTTTATTCAATGTTACGTTACATCAACCACAGGACCGAAAAAATGTCCGAGAGAGGTTCTATTGTTTGTGCGGTAACACTGGGCCGGCATATGCTTGCTCGCCGCCCACACTGCTCACATGGCGGACCCCCCCCCCGCTTCACCCGACCCGAAATACAGCCGTTCAGAGAGAGAAAAAAAAACACAATAGAAGGTATCCAGTGATCAGCCCCTTTATGTGACTGCATTTGGTGGAAAAATAATAATGCTGCTTCCCACAACCACAGCAGCCACCAGGCCAGGCCACCGATTCGCTGTTTTGGGTCATGTGACCAGGAATTGGCTGCAATTTCGTCCCTCGGATTTTCAGTTTAGCCTACACAGGTCCCCATACGCTAGTAATATCACCAATATACACAATTTTATACAGCCACCACATTTACGCCATTGCGGTCGAGAGCCTACATGCTAGTGCGTTATTTTATTTCGTTTAATTTTGCAGAAGTCATATTGTGCTGTGTACCCGTGCGAGCGTGCGCGTGTGTACGCCTATGTGTTCATTTTACTTTTTATTTATTATTTTCTGGAAGGGATTGTTCGGGGGTGTCGCCGTTTAAGAGTGAAATCGGTTTAAGGGAGCTATGAATTTTGAATTTGAGAGGGAGATCGGTTTTATAAACAGCCAGCCGTCCCTCGCAGAGTGCCTGACGTCCTTCCCCGCCGTCCTGGAGTCATTTCAAACTTCATCAATCAAGGAGTCGACAGTAATTCCGCCTCCCTTCGAGCACACAATCCCTAGCCTCAGCTCCTGCACAGCCAGCCAGCCGAGACCGACAGCTAGGGGCCAGCAGAACCGGAGAACCTCCACGACTAATGGCCTCCAGACGCACCACCGAACCGCCCAGCAGCCCTGTACGCCCGGTCAGGCCTCTGCCACGGCCACGTCAACCTCTCCCGGTCCGCTGGCACACGAGTTCCCCTGGATGAAGGAGAAGAAATCAACGAAGAGGTTTTCTAAGCCTGGAAGCAGTTCCAGCGGTCAGGGAGCCATCATCCCCTCTGGCTCGTCCTCCCCATCACCCACCGCCTCCGGGTACGCTTCCGCAGGCACAGAGTCGCCCACAGGTCGGTATATGTTGGGATGCGGGAGCCGTGAGGCTATGTGTGTGATGGGGGTAAATAGAGGGGCAACCTGATTTAATTTTCTGTATGCATCCTCATTTAATTTCTGCTTCAGAAATAGCTTCCATTCACAGCATGTATGTGGTTAGATTGTCTTTTTCTTCCTCAGTGTGTGTGTGTGTGTGCGCGCGCACGCGTGTCTGTGTGTGCGCGCGCGTGTGTGTGTTATGCAGTACTGTGATTATGTTTGTGTCAATACGAAAGCCTACACCACTGCATTATGCTGCAGTATTTTGCACGCTCTCTGATCCTGCATTAAGATGTGCATCCATTAACGTCTTACACACATTTTTTTGTCACTTTTCAAATTAATATGTTGAAGTCGATTAAGGGCTGATTTCGAACCTTTCATACCAGCAAAAAGGCACATCAAAAGGCATCAGTCCACATTGAGCTTTCTTTACGCGTAACGACGAGAATTTTTTAAATATATTTTTTAAGATGATTGCTGTCGAAGCCTGAATCATTCTGTTATCGTGTGTATAATCTGATACAATCAGCAGTAGAATTACCCTGGTATTATATGATGGTAACACAACTAAGATGGTAGCCATGTTGGATGGAGGTAAGAAATATAATAGAGAGGCAAAGCGAACCGAACTTTTTTTCTAATTGAAAGGAGCGTTAAAACATCTTAATTTGATCCAGTGTACAGAATCTAATTTTCTTCGGTTAAGTTATTTCTGTCTTTCCATTGACCTCCATAATCACTGCATTTATTTTTGTCCCCTTTTTTTTATTTCAGGCTTCTAAACAAACCCGCTCCCATTCATTTTGAGAGATCAGTCTGTTTCTGCTGTTTCTAATACCCCTTCTAGCCCAATCCTGTCTTTTCAGATTTAATTCATGAGGCCATTTAGAGTTATAGTTATGTATCTGTTAGATACCGGCACATTCGTTTTGCATCGATATTCTCTCTTTTCCTCCCTTTTCCATGCAGCCGCCTTCAGCAGGCTCGCTGCACTCCAGACTTACAGAAGACTGAGCCCTATTGTAACATTATAATTAGGCCTATCTATCTTTATCTACGTTTTCTTTAGCGTTTTTACTTGCACAAAATAGGCCCGCTGTTACAGCTACGGCTTCGGCTGCTAGTATAGGTTAATTGGTATGGGTATTTTTAAGAGACTTTTTTAACGTTTTATTACTGTTTTATTACAGACATAAAAGCCAGATCAATTTTTGCTCAATGCTGATTCAGTTTATTTGCCGGCTTAAAACCTTGCATGCAATACAACCGCAGAGGTTTTACAGAGCTCAAGTAGAAAATAATTGAAAGTGAAAACAAAAACTAAAATCAAAATTAAAAAAAATGGGGAGTAGCTTCAAATTATTCTGCATAGTAAATCCTTCGTATAATTTCTCTCAGTCTTCGTCTTTTATTTGTCTCTGTCTCCCTGAAGACCCAAGCCAGGCCAGTCTGGATGGTGGAGTAGCTGGGTCCCGCCGGCTCCGCACCGCCTACACCAATACACAACTGCTTGAGCTGGAGAAGGAGTTCCACTTTAACAAGTACTTATGCCGACCCAGAAGGGTGGAGATCGCCGCCCTTTTGGATCTGACCGAGCGTCAGGTTAAAGTTTGGTTCCAGAACCGGCGGATGAAACACAAGCGCCAGACGCATCATCGGGACGGAGGTGGTGGAGGCAGCCATGAATGCAGCGATCCGGGCGGGTTTGAGCCGCTCGAGGGAGCAGATGCCTCTTCCCCGTATTCAAGCCAGCCGCTGGAATCGTCTGGAACTGGGGAGTCTACTTGTCTCAGTGAGCCGAAGAGCAGCAATCCATCTTCGAGCGCTGCTCCGACCGCCTACGCTAATGACAGCAGGGACAATGCACAGCCCACGCCGGAGGAGGGAGGCTCCTCTGGCTCATCTGACGCTGTTGCGACTCACCACTCCCCGCCGGGGCTCTCCTCCACAAACTCCGCTGACAACTTGGAGCTCAGTGAGGCGAGGCCCACAGCAACAGCGGGGTCCGATTCGTCATTCTCTGAGCAGCGGGACTCCTCTGTCGCATCCACCTCCTCCTCTGCTCCTTCTGCTGCCTCCTCATCATCATCCACGCTCCCGGACCTGACTTTCTTTGCCGGGGATGCCTGTCTGTCCCCCAGTCTGCAGAGCTCTTTGGATAGTCCGGTCAATTTCTCCGAGGAGGACTTCGACCTGTTCACAAGCACACTGTGCTCCATAGACCTGCAGCACATTAACTTCTGAGGCCCGTTGCAGCGTTTAAATATAAAGGAAAAGTAAAGTAAGTGGACGGACGGTCTGTGTTTGTGTAGGACCAATGGATGATCAAGTAAACTACTCGATGAAGACTCATGTTTCATGAGCTTCTCGGCATCATTCCTGAAAACATTTCTGAATGAAAATGATGAACGTTTTAAAATCTTTTGTCCGCTTGATGGTTTTATGATGATTTTAGTTTCCAAGAGATGCAGTTAATTTCCATAGATATAGTTTATATCTATGTTTTTTTTTCTTCTTAATTTTAAACATCGAAGGGGTAATGTTTTTTTCCCCACACTGGAAACTATTTTCTCTCCCTTTGTTCCAATTTTAAGTATTTGCTGCCGTTCTTGTTTTTGACCATTTGTGTTAAAGCTGTTAACCCTTATCAGTATGGCTGGATTTGCATCCTCTAATTGAACCTGTTCCAGCTTCATTAATCTTTAATAACTTCTCAGGAACTGTTTACGGAGATCAGGCGAGGATAGCTGGATTGCTCTTAGAAAATCTAATCTGACGAATGAATTGATTCTTTCTCAGAATGGCTGCAGATGAGAGAGAGAGGAACCCTGCTGATGACCCGGGTTTTAGACCCTAGTTTATTTATTAAAATTCTTTAATAGTGAAAATCCAAATTATTTATTGTACATATATTTTCATAGTGGAAAAAATAAAATAAAACAACAACAACATATTAACGATGTGGCCCTTGTTTTGTTTTGTAGTTTACGCCATATGAATTCACGAAATACTGAAGACCCATGATAATAACTGTAAAACACGTGACAAAGACATGTTAATGCCGTTAACAATTATATAAACACTGCAATGTTATAATGGCTAAATATAAAAATTTGTTAGCATTTTACATTTTATTAATAGACTTATTATAACTTTTATAAGTATTTGGTTGCTGCTCAGGTACTTGCAACAGTGACCTTTTTACATTTTTTATGATAACTATAATTTAATAATTGAGTTAAACATTGCAATTAATAACATTACCCTAATTTCCAGGTCAGATTATTTTATTTTGTAATAAAATTAATTAAAGTTTATTACTATAATTAAATAGTAGATTTCATTTCTATTATTTTTAAAATCTTCTCATACATATTTTAATCCTTGCTTATAGTTCAGACTAGAGGCAGGTTTTAAATTTACAGGCAAGCTCTGGCCAGTTTTTCAGCTCACTTAGCCACATAAATATGTCGTAATATTGCCTGGTATGGTCCAGTATGGTTTAAGTCTTGTGTTTACACAAAGATGAAAGGAGGAAAAACAATCCGAGACCACAGCAAGATTTGTGTTACACATTAGCATGGGTAACCATCTCCCTGTGAAGAAGCTTATATGGAATTGCAGTTCACTAGCTGGAGCGTCCACCATTATTCATTAAACTGACTGCAGTAAATTCTCTTTATTTATTAAGCTAGTACAGTCAATGTGGAAAAACCTTAACTACCATGGCTAACGCCCTGCCATTAGTGTGTGCAAAGAAAACCCTAACTAGCTGCTTGTCTCCGACCAGTCAAAATGGCGCTGAAGACAAAGCAGGATGTAAACAATGAGCAGTGGCAGCCATTACAGGATCACGGGCTCACTGTGACAGACACGGTGTGTGTGTGTGTGTGTGTGTGTGTGTGTGTGTGTGTGTGTG
>JAPZDY010000009.1:20625803-20637490 GCA_029783645.1 Ctenochaetus hawaiiensis | reverse complement strand
ACCACCTCTGCATATTTTTCTTTTTCTTCTCTTGGTGTTGTTATTATAAATATCAGTAGTAATGGTAGTAGTAGTAGCAGTATTGTGCAAAAAATAATAATGGTTGGTAAATTTCATTTATCATTTTAGACAATATCAAATTTTCAAATCTGATATTCATGAACAGACTGAGTGGACAGAGACACTGACAAATTAATAACACTTGAAAGTGTATGACTAAATGGTTGTAATACTGCAGTTTTAAAATCAATATTGAGATTTATTGCATAATGCATGTTTAATTTGAAACAACTTTAATTCTGAGAAAATATACATTTACATATTTTAGGTTCCAAACCCAATGGATTTGCAAAGATTAAGTTGATTCCTTTGTGTGGCAATGATAACATAGTTTTACAAAACAGCACAAAGCCAAAACCTTAGTGAGGTCCATGCATGTGAATGTAAGTTCTAAACTGAAGATGTTCCCATGTGAATGAACAGCACAACACAAGACAAAAAAAAAAAAATCAGGTTTCCCTCCCACAAGAAACCCCACCAGAAAATATGTATTTGTATTTATCTGGGTTCTTGTGCTCCTTCAAGCTCTTAATCATGCATAATAAGCTCCTTGTTATGTAGCAGAATGTTATGTATCAATTAATCTAAAGAGGTTATAATGACATGATCCAAACTTTCTGAAACTCATCACATCCCAATGATTGGCAGATTGTTAAAGCATATAGCAAATGGTCTGGACTTTCATTCCAGAAAAGTGAATATCAGATGTTCAAATAATAATAGGCAATTTAAAATATTAATAATATGCATATTCAAGACAAAGCTTAATAATCCCACTAATAAAATTTAGTTTTAAAGAAAACAGATTTAAAATGTCTACAGAATAAAGAAGCATAAAAGCAGATCTGTTTTAAGAGATTCAAAAAGTCAGGATAACTCAATTTCTTCAAGCATGCCTGCTTATTGGTCCTGCAGCTAAGGTGTTATTGTCTTTTATATTCATCTTAGTCATTCAGACCACAGAGAGGCCAGAGTCTGAGAAGTATTCTAGGTCTAGTCTATCAGCATTAATGAAGATGGATGGATGTGTTTTCCGTTCCTTGCATGATATAAAAATTGAGTAAAAATATCCCTGATATGGGCTCTGCCATCTTGTGCCGATGACATCATTTGGAGTCATAATTTGCACAGTAGTGAGCAGCAGCATTAGGTCCCTCCACTAGTTGCTCTATTTTTTCACTGGTTAGGATCATCTGGCAATTATGACATTACAAGCCTCTCTTTTTGAGCGTCAGATAACTAAATGAAATCAAAATAATCCTAAAAATGAAAAATTTAAAAATCCAACACGTTGATGAGTGGTACCTAAAATGACAGAAACCATTTTTGGTAAAATTGATATAACTTGTATTATGATTATTAAGTTTGGCCCATGTACCATCTTCTAACACAGAGGGGTGGGGTTTATAACCTGTACCACAGTCAGGCAACAAGCGGCAATCAATGTGTTTCGACTTCACTTTTTTGAGAGCGGTCATGTCATCCATCTTTATTAATGTCAGTGGTCCACTCCCAGGAATGATTTAAAAACAATAAATTGGAACTAAGGTCCTGCATGATAACAGTTTTGCTAAAGGCAGAAAAGGTTTCTTTTTGAAAAAGTTTTGCATTCATACAACAGCAGGATTAAAATGATCCCCATGTACACAGGTCAGCAAAAAAAAGCGGGAGTGCTAAAGTACTCATGCCAGGCCAGTAGGAGGCAGAGTAACTTTGCAAATCAACACCACAGAATAACACCAGGCGCCATATTCAAATGTCTTGGTATACAGCTAAATGAGTATGCACAAGGAGATGGTGGCTCATGGACTCTCAAGAACAAATTATGTTGTCTGGAAGGACATTTTACTGGAGAGGCATTAATAAACTCAGCAAAGTCTGCATCTTAAAAAAGGTCTATGTTACACCTTTGTTCTTGATTTTTTTTTTTTTTTAATTTGAACATGGCTATGAGGCTGAGAACATTCCAGTCATTCATGTAGTTACACCACAGACATTGTGCCACAGTTTTCACAAGAACTGCATGTTGTCAGTGACCATGAGGGTGGCTTTTTTTTTAAATGACAGTGAAAGCCCATTTTAAAAGGGAGTGTTATTTGGCCCCTGAAACAGTTTTCTTGCAAATCAAAGTTTACCACTCTATTTTAAAATCATTGTTGTGTGAACAACCCCTTGAAGTTATTACTTTTTCCCCTCATTTTGGATCGGTCTGGTGGTAGAGTTATATATTTTATAACAGTAGTTCTGATTGGCTCAGGCACATAAGATGACAAGGTGTGACAAATGAACAAGCAGCAGTTTGTAGGTTTGAAAATGATTTAATCTTTGACATTTCATTGTTACTTAACAGGTTTTTGAAAGGGTAGTCACAGTCTCTGTCAAATTCTGTTGTAATATAGAAGGGTAATTTGCAAGATAGTAAAATAGTTTCAATAAAAAGTTGTATCTCTATAAAAATGAACATTTGTATTCTGTCAGCATGTAACTTGAACCAGTGACAACATGTGGACAGGGAACAATGACAGCCCCATCCTCAAATCACAGATCTAAGGCGCTGCTAATGAACTTAAGTTGTGAAAGAGACCCCAGTGCCATTTCAAACATTCACTTAATGCTGACCTTAAGATTCCACCTACTCTTTTAAATTTTAGTTTAACTAAAATGACCAACAGGGAGCTCTGCGTGCTGTGTGTGGTTCCAAAAAACACTTGAAATGTTTTCCAGTCTTTATGCTAAGCTAAACTAAGCTTACCACATGCAGGCTACTCCAATGTATACCCATTTTATATACTGTATGTACTCAGAGCAAGGTGAGTTAGGACTGGTAAAGACTGCATCAGGAAATAGTTAAAAACAAAAAAAGGCCTTTAACTTAGGAGACTGGTGTTCTTATTTCATTTTAAAACCAAAAGTCAGAGTTCACTTACTTAACATACATCACTAATGTAACATGGCTGATTTAACTATTGTCATGAGCCTAGACTTACTTATTTTAACCCAAACTGTAAACATTTCTTAAAGTGAACTTAGTAGTTTTGGTGCCCCTGTTTAAATACCATGCATTAGAAAGAGTTCCTGGTGGCATCTTCCAGATGTTAATGGGTACATTGTGCATCTCTGACAAACCAAGTGATGTGGCAAAACTTTGGTATTTGACAACATTGAAAGAACAGGATTCAATGTGATTGTAATGTAAGTGATCGTGATTGGAGCAGAGAGCAGCCATGGTCTCTACAACCTTTTTATGTTCTGTGATTGTCTTTCAGCCAAGTTTAAATGTCTTTCGTATAATATGACCACATTCTTTAAAAAAAATTCTGGCAAACAAGTTTTTAGATCATCTTCTTGAAGCATCATCAATCACTATTTCAAATTCTCAAAATTATTCTCAAAATATTTCAAAATCAAATCATCAAATGGGTGTCTTACAATGTAATAGACTCGTTAGAACAAAACTGTTTACCTAGTCAGAGACAAAGCAACAACTACGGAACTGTAGGTAGCCCTATAATTGCCTGGACAAAAAGACAGAAAAAACTTGTCAAAACTTTTGGGAATAAGATGTGCTACGGCTGTTTGTCCATTTGCACTTAAATGCTGACAGTAACAAAAAATGCTAACAGTCAAATTGCTGGTGTGATTTAAGATGAATTTTAACCTCTCTTGTAATTCAGATTTGGCTCAGACACTGGCTTTTGAGTAATGCCACTCTCCTGTATCTGCTTTCTCAGTCAGTCACACTCCACATGTGGACATTGTTGTGATTGAGCAGTCTACTGTTATATTTTTTACTTGACTGCTGCAATTAAAGCTTAAAAAAAATATAACAATACAACAAAAATAACACAAGATTGTGATGATATTAGGTATGTGATAATAACTTTGGTAAAGTTTCAGTATATATTTGGAAAAATTAAAAATGTTATGCACACAGCAGTGTTTACAGTAGCACATTTACTCTCATCGAAGACTCATCTTTTGACTTATCTGAACACAGTTTGGAACAGATGACACGAAGCAGCCAAAGAATGTCTCTGTCAAGTTTGGTAGCATTTGAATAAAAATTTTATGGAGATTGAGATGTTTAAGTATTATGCATATTTTTGAAAAATATAGAGAAATAGACTTTTGAATTGACCATAGGTTGCAGGGAGGTAAAGTTTATTCATAAATCAGTGGGTGTACTGAAGAAATTTCAGCTCTCTAGGACATACTGGTGATTTTTATTAATTTTTTGAAGTTTGGAGTGTGAAACGTCTAAACATTTAGATTATTTGTATTACACCATGCCCACTTTGATCAATCAATACCAAATTTTAAGCATCGACTGAGTAATGACTCAAGATCACGCACACCAAATTTCATTTGAAATGGTGGGACCGTTAACAAGATATATACTTTTCGCTTTTGTGGCACCCCTTAAAGTTGAAGTGCAATGCACTTGATCTAGCATGTTCAATAAATACTTCCAAACATTTTAATTTGATGGAATACATATTATTTATGGCCAATTTTGTATTAAGGTATATTTTAAGCAAAAGTTAACCAGTGGCTAAATTACTCTTGCTTCAATCCATTAACCAAATAATGGATTTATTCACCATGTCTAAAGATTAATTCTACAAAATTTCTTGTAAATTCATCAAAATCTCTAGGAGTAGATACAAAAAAAAAAACGATTTAGACAAAATTCAAAATAGCAGAAAATCTTTCACACCAAGGGGCTTGGCTGAAATCCACTGATTTGTCTTAATCCACAGAAACAAGGAATAAAAGAAATTTGTTGCTGACACGGTTTGAAGGAGTTATGGCCCAAAACGTAAAGGTACTAATGTAGTGCCACCATCTGGTCAAATTGGTTTAATTTTTGTCAGATCAGCAGTGGGTGAGATTTGCAAATTATCTGCTAAGTTTTACAAATTTAGCTTTAACTGTTCTTAAGATACAAAGAGTTTTGGCGGAGTATAATAATAATAAAAACATTACCAAAAACATTTGGGTTCCAACACTTTGTGCTTGACCCCTTAAAACCTTTGAACCTCCTTGGACAAACCAGTAAACCTGGTTGATCAGCCATAGTTTAAGATTAGAATGCATCTTTGCACAGAGTGTTGACTGAGGATATGTTATCTCTTTTAGTATCATCTCATCAATCATCAATCTAACCCTGCAGTAAGGGGATCTGTAATTACAAAAAATAAGTATTTGCATGTACATATGGAAGGAAAGTACTACACTGAGAAAAACCATCCATCCTACCATTTATTAAGAAAAGCTTCAAACATAGAACTAAACAGGATTGTTAATTATATATTAACACCATATAAGAAGTGTTGGCATTTGTGTCACAAGCTGAAGACCACAGACTACAGTTATCCGATAGGATGTATGGCACTGCAATACTCTCTCTCTACCATGACCATCCATCTAAGTGTATCTTGTAGACAAAGAGATTACAGCAGAGTACATCTCTATGCAGGGAGACATATCTCACCTTTTGAGTGCCTGTAAATGTGTGCAAGGGTGAGATTGCATGTGTGTGTTCCAGTAATCTCTCTCTCTTCTGGCTGTCACCACCCTTCAGCATGCTGCCACGCTGTAATATGCGGACTGCTCCTTTATCTCTTGCATCACTATCACCATCACTGCTCTGATTTCTGCCAGTATGTGTGTCTTTGAGTGTGTGTAATATTGAATAACTCAGACGTGATAGATCACCCACTTGGCAGCAGTGCTGAAATATGTGAGCGGTGGATTTTTATCTTCCTAAGCGTCAAGAGGGAACTTTATCCTTGAAAACACTGCTGACACATTGTAACTTGCAATTCAAAGCAGTGGGATTCAACCAGCCTTAAGGATCTGGGGGTTCTGTTTTAAGATTTAAAGTTGGCCCTGAGCCATCTAGCCCCAAATGTTGAAATTAATAAAGTTGTGTGCTGACATTATTAGTCATTGTTAGGAGACAAATTTCATTAGGAATTAACCTGGACTTTACCAAAATGGCACTGATTAGTTCAGGTTTTTGTTTGTTTGTTTATTTGTTTGGTTTTGGATAATCATTCGGCTAACTCGTGTGTAATAAATTGGAAGACTTGTCAGGTTAAATGTAAGGGGAAAAAAAGAAAATGCAGACATCCTCAACAACCAACAGGGGTATCAGCGTACTGTAAGTACACTACATACGCACTGATGTAAATGACGATAGACAAAAGGAGCTCTGTATATGCCTCTCTGAGTGTAGCTAATTTTCTGGTAGATAAATTGTAAACTTGGCTCTTAGTTCTTTAACCTCCTGGTTTGAGCTTACCAAGAACATCAACTGTCAGTCCAGTTATTTGATTTGAGCTCGCTAACTTGTATGTTACTGCTCATCATGACTTTGGTAGTGAGTCCCCTTTTTACCATTATGCTCGTTTGTTGGTCTGATTGTTCAAATTTTTGTTCTCTTCCTTGAGGCTTGGCAGAAGTGTACATTCTAAGTCATTTGATACACTATGAGCTAATTTTTTTATTTTTTTATTTTTTAAGAGCACTCTGAAGATACGATGTAGCAAGTTAGTCTGTAATTCAGCAAATTTGTGGGACATAACATAAGTTTAATTAATTTTTTAGCTTTTGATTTAAAAATCTGTGATGAAGTTCATAAGCATCATAAGCATCTATCAGGCCTAGTGATTTGGTATAAGTTTTAAATTCTAAATTTCTGTAGTGCTACCACCAGGAGAAAAGTTGCAGAAATCCAACTGGGGAAGTCTGTCATTAGACCTACTTGCAAAGTTTTGTTGATTTTCATGTATTGAAAGGAAGATTTCCTCAGAGGAGCAAGAAGAAGAACGAGAACAAGAACTAAATAAGTGCACAGAGGCCAATAAGGAAAGCAACAGGGCCCAGCATCTCAAAACACATCAAAATAAACTATTCACAAACACAGGGCTTTTTTATTTTTACTGATAGTATGGATGTTTGATGATACAGCTTTTTCTGTGGGTACAGTGTCACTGTCACCATGTTTAATAATCCCAGAGAGTTGTAATCAACAATAATGATGGTAATGTGTCTGTCCAAAGGTAGGAATTCCGCTGTGCTCTGTCCTTCTCCAGTTGAGGATATACAATGGAAAAAACATCTTAAACTGTTTCTTGGCACTGAGTTAAAAATCAAACTTTTTTTTTTATTTCTGTCAAAGATGTCTCTTCTGATCTTACAGCATTGAGCACAATTGTTTATTTGCTTGCATACTGGTAATGTCTGCAAAAAGTGAACTAATTATTGTTTTTTGTGAATGAAAAAAAAATGGGATGGGGCAATTTGTATTTTTTTTTTCACAGAAAATGTTGAGCTCAGGTAGATGACACATTTGAAAATACTAAATAGTTAAAAGTACATAAACTGATTTTAAGAATAATCCAGAGGATCTCATTATTGTGAAACAATATTTTGGACCAGTCAGGTAATTACTTGTCAAAACAGGGAACCCCTGTGATAAAGAACTCTGCTGTTAGTTGGCTGAAATGAACTGATTCATGTTACTACCAGTAGTGCTTATTATATACGGTCATTCTCTTAAATAAAAAAGTCCCTATATCCATATATCCATGTTTCTGGGAGAGCAAACATGTCAAACCAAGAGATTGTTACCCAAAACAACAACAAAACAAAAGCAAAAATGTAGTCTTCTCAGATTAGGCTTCTAGCCTCCCTCCTGATCTGTCCTTGAAAATAGCAGACAGTGAATAGACAGATGGGGTAATTTTTGGACACGGCAAAAGGTGGGGGGAATCCAAATAATAATTCTAAAAAGTGCGTGGGACTTGCCCACGCTCCTGTACACTGAATAGCTTTTTTTTTTCCATTTCAACTTTAGTAACAAGCATCTTTATTTCAATTTCTGTGCGAAACAGTTTTAATTTGTTTGCTCTCTTTGTCATTATTTTAAAGGTGAAAATAAGCAATTTTCACACATTTTTAAAAAAATGTTTCGTTACCATCTATAGTTAATTAGAAGTGTTTTGGAGATGAAATTACCCTGACTGTGCACGAGTAAAGTCAGGTCAGTTTTATTTACTATAACACCAATTCACAACATAAGTTTTTGTGAAACACTTCATATATACAGAAAGTTCAGACCACACTTAAAATTTAATTTTGTGAAACCCAGCAACTGGAGGTGATTTCCACATGAACAAGCACTAGACAACAGTGGCAAGGAGATGAATGCATGATTATATGCAAGCTACATGTAAGCATGTGATAAGAAAGTATTTAATTACAACTAATTATATAAATTATAATGAATGTTTGGATATTAATAACCACATTAACAATAAAATTTGCAGTGAAGTCAAGCAGGACCACAGTGGGAAGCACAACCATGGTTATCAATCCATGGGAATCTGTGAGGTGAGAAAGCTGAAAGACCCTGAGGAAGGTGGCAAGTCAGTAGCAAGCATTCATGGAAAATGAATGCAAAGGTGAGTGGAGGGAGAGAAGGGCAGAGGTTACTGTGTCATTGAAGTCAGCCTAAACCTGCATAGCACCATAAGTAAGGGCTGGTCAGAAGCAAGCCTGAGCCAGCCCTGTTTATAAGCTCTATAAAAAAGTTTGTAAACCTGCTCTTTAATGCGGAAAGGGTGTCTGACTCCCAGACTGAAACAGGGGATGGTTTCACAGAAGCACAGGAGCTGGAAGAGGAGCTTGATAGCTGAAGGCTCTGGCTCACGTTCTACTTCTGGAGACTTTAGGAACCACTAGTAAGTCTTCAACTTGGGACCACAGAGTTCTAGTTGGACTAAAGAATACAATGAGCGGTTTAAGATATGATGGTGCCTGACCATCAAGAGTTTTGTAGGTGAGGAGATAGATTTTTAATTCCATTCTGGATTTTACAAGTAGCCAGTAGAGAGAAGCTAATATAGGAGAAATATGTCTTCTTCAGTTCTTGCAAGTACATGTGCTGTAGCATTCTTGATCAACTGTAGACTCTTGAATACATGCCAACATGTGATCAGAGGTCTTTCTGGTGGTTGATGAGCTGTGTGAGGTGTCTGAATGCCTCTTGCTACATTGTTATAAGCACAAGTTACACAATATTGACAAAACCTTTGTGAGTAGATGAAAAAAACTTTAGTAGCCAGTATCCTGAAATTAGAGTCATTATCTCCCCCTTTATGGCACATGGTCATATCAAGATTTCATCTTTGTATAATGATGGAGCAAACAAGGTTTTTTGGTCCAAACCAGAACCCAAGTAAGCATAATTGAGGATGAATGAACAGCCGTGTGAACCTATTCAAAAAAAAAAAAAAATTGTTTACTCTGTAACTGGTTTTAGGATTTTTTGAAAGCTTCACTGTGTGTGATTCATAGACTATATAGTAAAAGATGGACAGCGCCTCCATGACGTCACTTATTGGTTTATGGACTGCCGTTTTGAAGCCTCAAGTTTGTGATGATAGCAATTTTGACAGATTTAAACATGTAAACATGGTTGGTTCAGACTGTGGAGGTAAGGAGCAGAGGGTTGGTCACGCTGTCTCTGGGCGTCTGGTTAGCTCACCCACATGTTCTGTTCTGCAGGCAGCACAAAGGAGCTGAAAGTCAGAGCAACGGCGCTAACCTGCTAAGTAAGTTAGCTTTGACTGTGGTTAACTCTGGTTAAGTTTTAATTCATTGTGATAAATGTAGCAAATATAATTTATTTGGTTGTGTCACGTTACCTAACATGAATTTACCTCGGAAAAGCTACTTCTCCCAGGATTCAAGCTAGTTATGTATAAATTGTCTCTCAAACAAGAACTTGTGTACTTGTGAATGGCCTCTGGACTTGGTGCACCTTATCTCCATTACCTATGGATTGCCAAAACAGTTATGCATCATGGACAACCTACAGAACACTGAGCCATGCTCAATTTAATTGTTAGGGCAGCTTACTTAGGGCAGATGCACCAAGAGTTACAAGCTGTGTGTTATGTATTATTTTTTTCTTTAATTTCTCATTTCTATTTTAATGCACTGCCTCGTAACATTTCAAGCTTATGTTGTGAAGGTTAAGTTCACTTTTAATTTGATCACAGGTGTATTTTTTATTTTTAAGGACTTGCACTTGAATTAAATTTTCATGCATTCTTTTGACTACATTTCTATACATATTTCCAGTGTTGCTGATGGATAATTTTTTTATGCTAATCCCCTAAGTTGTTTTTGATCATTTTTTATGGTGCATATGATTGAATTTTCAATAACGGCAATATGAAGAAACATTTATTAAATGTACCAACTTTTTACATAGAGGATCAAAAGATATTAGTCTGTGCTTACCTTTTTCTCATACAAACTGTCATGAGTAATGACATTGAGAACTACTTCCCTGAGGAGTCCTGTCAAATTCATTGTGAAGTATACATAACCTTTGAAAAGAACAAACAAAAGAGCATTCTGTACTTACTGGACAATGTATTCAGCACTGGTAGGTTTATTAAAAATTATTTTGATCATAAAGCTATGACTACTAATTACAAAGGCACATTAACACAGTTTATAGTTATCAACTTAACTATACTGACATTTCAGAAGTGTCCATTAGATGAAAAATCAAAGGATGTGTTCTTAACTGATAAACTTGAATGCTTCAAAATAACTCAAATATTAACTGCTAGAATGCTTGGCTTTCTTTTAATATGAGGTAGTTGAATTGGAAGGGTGTTTTGGGCATCATTACAACCCATGTGAGAAACAAAGATGTTGTCCATCCAGTTTGTCCTCTTTTTAGTTAAATAATATACCAAATACACACTGCTGCATACTCCATACATGCTCCATACTTTAGGTCTTCCTTCTCTCAGTCATTGGGGTTTCAGTGTGGATACCGGTCAAATTACTGTAAAAGACAAGACACTATGAGACATGGTGGATCACAGCGAAAGACAGCCAAATTGTAATGTCATCAGTTAACATTTTTTGAAAAATTCATGTTTTGGGTTTTGCCTGCACTTTCAGGAATCTGTGGTTACTTCACATTTATCTGAGTGCATTTCACAGGCTCATCTTTCCAAATGTAACAGATTACAAGAAACCTGTTACTTCCCAAGTTTGAATGTGGCATAGTATAACATGTATTATTTATGGAATGGAAAAATTATGAGGGCTATGGAATCAGTTACAGACAGTACCTGTATAAATTTTTGACATGGGTTTGTGTCAGTTAAGGGCACATCCAAACCTATAATTCCCAACAGTGACAGTAACACAAATTAACATTACTGTTTTAACCGCATTAAGTTACTTCAACGTAATGTTAACCTGAACTATCACAACCTTATCATGGAAAGTACTATTCCTGTGTGGCTGGCAATAAGTGAATTATTAGTTATCAATTTGTACTAGCCATCTTATATCGCCCTCAGTATTTGATGCTAACACTCAGAGATGGGGACTCGAGTCGTTGTGACTTGGACTCGAGTGGACTCGAGTCGCTATTTTGATGACTTGTGACTTGACTTGACAAAAACTGAAAGACTTGAGACTCGACTTGGACTTTGAAGTTAAAGACTTGGGACTTGACTTGACTTGAGACACGATGACTTGAATGACTTGAGTGTTGTTGATTTCGTGTTTTCAGTTTTAATATA
>JAPZDY010000009.1:20550297-20563662 GCA_029783645.1 Ctenochaetus hawaiiensis | reverse complement strand
AAACTCAGAGTTTCCCTCATTTCAGGGTTAACAAACTCTGAGTTTTCACTAAACCTGCTTTGTGAAACGGACCCCTGTAGAGTTGGAAATCCTTTTCTCACCTCTTAGCTTTAGTTTGGTTGCGATATTACACAGCAACTTATTTCAGAGAACTTGTTATGTACACTTCACACTTTTTAGGGGTTTCATCAGAGACTATGTAGTAAGAGGAGACATACCACTCAATTAATTTTGAATGGGACTCATGGTTAAGTTCATATGTTTTTCAAAAACACAGTGTACTGATTTATCACAATAAAATAGTTTTAGTTATTTAATGTTAGTAAAGTGTTAAGCATAATATGTAATATAATGTTATTGTTATATCAGCATATTGGTCATTATATTGTGTGTATAATGTTAAATTGCTAGGGTTTTCATTAAGACAAAGTAAGCAAGATTAATATGTGACATGGAAAAACAAACATAAAGGACATAGGATGGTAAAGGAGGAAAACATAATATGTAGACTACACAAATTCACACCAATGGTACTTATTTCAGCCAGAGTTTCTTTGATTTTTGAGTTTCAGGGGAGTGAAGTAACAGTAAAAGCTTATTGATCATTTTTTTATACCAAGTAATAAGAGCCAACTTCATTTTCTTTGCTTTTGTAAAACATACCACACAGACAAGCCAAAGATAAGAAGCTTGAAACAAACTATAAAAAAGCAGAATATATTCCACAACGTGCTAATACTCAATCACATTGAAAGGTTTAAGATTTTAAATTAAAGTAGGATACAGAGTTATCAGCAAAATGTTTTAAAAAGTAAAAATACTCTTTATACTGGAGTCCACATTAAGGGGGTTCATTTTATCTCTTCTGCTTACTTCATTTTTTTCTGCCTGTAAATAGTTCAACCTTTCTGGCTGAATGGATCATGAAAAACATACTTGGAAATGAAAAAACAGCATATTTATAGCTGTTGGATGTGCCACATAACATATGATATACCATATTGCATTATTTATTGTTGTTTTGTGTGTTACACTGTATTATGACATACTGCAATGTTATAGTTTACTGAGTGTACAAAATGAAGAACATTTGAACCAAGTTAACTTGATTTACAGTTTCTTTAGGAAAAATTGGTCACAAGTGCCAAAAAATATTTTAAGTAAGACTTAATTTAAGGTTATGCCTACAAAAAGGAACAAAGAATTTTTAGAAGTTATTGTACTAGTGACTCCCATCAGTTCTGCTACACGAAAGAGCCAAACAATATTTGTTTTGTAATTAAAATTAAAATAAAATAAAATTAATTAAAATTTCACATGCGTACCAGCAGTTTAACAGTTCGACAACATGTGCAGCTGTGCCATCTAGTGGAAAGAATATCAGTTATCTCTTTTTAATGACCAAACCTCAGCTGTGCTGGGATCTGAAAGTATTAGTTTAGGTGTTTTAAGCATCAATTGGTTGGGCACTCACAGACCATAATCACATCCAATTTAGTTTTACAAAAACTTAATAAAAAAAAAAACATGAAACAAAAAAAAACCCCAGCATTTTTTTGCTAAAATCCCACATCTAATGAGATGTTGCAACCTTAACAGGTAAATCCCTCATATGTGTTAAATTATGTATTAAAAGAGGCTTTTAGTTGCACCCACAGGATTCACTGAACAAATGCAAAAAAATCTTTGTTAATGGTGCCTCCAAGGGACACTTCAGCAGCTGATCCATCAATCCTTCACCCTCAGCCCGAATAGTGTCCACTAACTTGGTGTTTTGGAGCAGGGAAAGAAAAACTCCTGAAAGACTCATTGAGAGTGTCTAAAATGTTGAGAGATCTACTTTGGATTGTTCCTGTTAACATTTTTAAGGACTCCCCATAGGCCAGGATGGCTTTCCTGATGCTTACAGGTAGACATATTTTTGCTCCTTTTGGATGATTTTAGAGGCTCAGTCATATTTCAGAACTTAATCTTTTTCCAAAACGTCTGTAAGCACACCTTAGACTCATGTTAAAGGCTTAGGAAGCCATCTATCATTTCATGACATATTCCATGCACTTATATATGCACTTATACCGTATATGCAAATAAACTGGTAAAAAAATATTTATTGAACTGTATCTAATGTAGGGTTTTATAATCCTCCTTAAATATTAGGCATTTTTGTTAATAAATTCAATTTAAGCTATTTGGCACTTGAGATTTTACATCCTGCTTTATGATAAACAAGATTGGATATCTGTCAGCATGAAAAGCAGTTCAGCATCCTTCGGGTGTTTCTTTAATGACCAGCTACATTAAGTAGTTCCAAGGTTTTTATTGACTGATCAGTCTATTTGATCCTGTTATTTCTAACCTAGGCTACTGTGAGACACTTTAGTTTTGGTCAAATATCTGCCAAATTTTAACAGTGTCTTTAACTTTTCATTATTATTTGGAAAGTTACTTATTGCCTTGGGTGGATTCAGAGGTCTGGTCCCAAAGAAATAGCTGTTGTGGCATGTTAAATTTTTCAGGTGTTCTTGAACATACAGATTTTGTTCAGCCTTCCCAGCTGTAGAACTTTAGGTTAACCATGCAGATCTTCTAAAATGTCAGGGCCCAGGGACTGGAGAGTCCACTGAATGCTTTTCTTATTTGAATATGGCCATTTTTTAATTTATATTTAAGCTTTCTTGTTTTCATGGTTTTATTGTTTTGTGTCTTTTATAAACTGAGTTAAACCTCTTTGATTTGATTGCTAAATTTATATGTTTACTTCATCTTCTACTTCATCTTCATTTGGTAGAGTAAGTCATAACAGAAAAAAATGTATGATCAGTTAAAATTAGTAGTATCAGGGGTTTTTGTTTGTGCCAGGAAGAAATAAAGGCAAAAACAATATCTTGTTATTTTGGTTGGGATCATTAAAGATGCATTATGCTGATTTGAATATTATACATTTAAATAAAATAAAATGGTCATAAAATATCTAAATAGTAATTTAGATAAACCACAAACAAAGACCACATGGAGGCAAGAAGGCCCATTTTCTCATCTTTAATAACACATTCATTTCTATGCTCTGTTTTCATTACAAGGAGTTTAAAACAAGTGTTTTAAAACAATGAAGACTAAAGGAATCAGGCAGGCAGAAGGTGAAAGTCCATAATACTGTAAAGACCAAAGGTGCCATCTGGTGGAAGGAGGAAGACCCCACCCTTCTAACACTCATCTCAGCAATTGGGACATAAGTAAGTCTTCTACTGGCTGCATTATTGAAGCACATGGATGTTTTAATTTTCAGTTTGGAGGTCTGAGCCCAGATCAGGTTAGTCTTGTTTTGTTGAGTTCATATTAGCATAAGAAGGGCAGAAAATATTCAAGGCCTTCCTGCTTTCACTTGCAGCTATGCAGTTGATTGAAACAGCAGGTCCTTTCTTCCTTTTCTCAAACAACTCAGTAGAAGTGTACATAAATCATCAATCAGTGTAGAAGGTCCTCGCAGGGTGCTCTGACTCATGTAGGCCTTTTACTGAGAGAAAGAAAATGCTAAAAGCACCCAAACTCAAGAGATACAATCTGCTGTCATGAACAAAGAGAGAAAATATTATGTCAACCAAAATAAAAAAAAACATGAAGAATATTTTGAAGTTAAAAAGTGTAAGTTTAATGAACTAGGAAATAGAATAAGCAAATTGGATAAAGACTAATTATTTGTTCAGCTTCTTGAAAAAGAAAAATAAAAACAGGTGGCTGAGTTTTGTCTCCCACTTTAAGATGACTATTATTCAATTTTAAGCCAAAAAAGAAAAGAAAAGAAAAGAAAAGAAAACTTAGAACATAGAAACAAGAAAAATTCTTCTTTGGATTTTTTTAATAGACTATTCACTACAGTATATGGAGATGCCACTACCCAGTTATTGGTTTACCTATATTTCTTTTGAGCAACTTTTTAAAATTTTTGTTATTTTGTGTCCTTCAAAAAAAGAGACCATTTATTTATTTTTCTCAAGAGGTAGATCAACAAAACATTTACATGGTTATAGATGTTGTGCCACATTTAGGAGGTGAAATTACAGGGAGGGGAAGTTTGAGCAGCAAGACATATTTTGAGGATTGTGAGTAAATGTTTGTATTTGGAGGGGGGAGAGAGGGACTATGATGTTCCAATTTCATGCGAGTGGCTGGCTACAAACATATCTGAGTCATTCAGCCGTAGAAAGAAGCTTTTCAAAGAGCTTAAGTAAACGTATCATTATGATTGGGCCATACTTTGACCACTCATGTAATTCAATATTCTACCTGTCACCTTGATCCTTGTCCCAGCTGCTCACACAACCCCTCACAAGAGTGTGTCCATATTGTTTTGTTTAGTTTTTCGTCTTTTTTCCAGATCATTCATTTATTTTTACAATTTTATCTCTAAGTTGGGGAAATAAATTTAAAAAACAAAATATAACTTTAAATTAAAGAGTGGGCAATAAAAAAAATACTACAAGTCCTTTAGACTGACTGACTGTTTGCTGTTGTCTGTTTGCAGCAAAGGACAAACAAAAGAATTAATCCCCTGGCTAAGTTTACTTATGTTTTGAGGTAGTGTTCCTAGTTATGTGTCAAGAGGTTTGTTTGCTTTGTATGGGCTGGTTGTTCCTCTGCCAGGTCTGTTTGTGTTTTTTTGTTTTTATTGTTTTTTTTTTGTCAAGACTACAGGCCCAGAAGGACGGGGGATTCAAGGATAAGGAGAAGTTTGTACTGTGTTTTGTCTGTGTTTTGTCTGTACTCACAACATCTTGAAGTCTGTCGGTTTGTCTGTCTGTCTGTCTGTCTGTCTGTCTGTCTGTCTGTCTGTCTGGTCGGTTGGTCAGTCTGTCTGTTTTTTACTGTCTTTTTTTAAATTTCTGTCAAGAATGAACTACATGCTGTGGGGTCTAAAGAGTGAGGCTGTGCTCTGCTTTCACAAACACAAAGCTAGGCAAGATAATTCATCCAAAACACTGAAATTCAAAGGGTTGGGGTTCTTCTACTCTGCTACTATTACTCTTTAAATAGAAGAACATCGCCGGTGAGTTAGTAGCCCATTTCCCACCAATATTTTGCACTGGTCCTCACTATTTTCAAAAATCAAAAGGTGGCATTTTGAAATAGAGGAATTTCCCATTAATGTGAATGTTCTCTCATTACACTATAACAGTCAGGTTGCAGAGCCCTGAAACTGCTCTAACCAATATTTTTACATTAACAATGTGACAATGAAAATGTGTGATGTAAAAAAGAGTCACCCATATGAGACAACATTATGAAGTGACCCAGTTCTATGGAGTGTTTTAGCATTTTTCGACTTACTATTTGTTTTTCAGCAGCATAACACAAGTTCTAAATAGCTCTCATAAACCCACTGTACACTATTTGCTGTTAAATATAGTGGTATTTTTCCCAGGATTTTAGTTTAAAACAAACTAGAGCTAAAAGGAATATCAATGTTGAAGGTGGATTTGTCAGGTGGACCAAAAAGTGATTCAAAATAATTATAATCTCGCTCTGTATCTGTGTGAATAAGCAACTGTCTTATATAAATTTAAAATAAAAAAAAAAAATCTTATTGCAGATTTAAAAGTTGCTTACACTCTTTTGTTAGACCCTCTGATACTCATAATGCCTTTGTACAAGAAATGCTCAAAGTAAGAATAAAAATTTGCGTAGGGTGATTTTTATCACTAAGAGGAAATATATCAACTAAGGAAGGTTTTTGAAGAATTTTACCCAGGGTCCCAAATAACCAGTCTGTTCACTGTGAAACAACATCTAAGTTTAGGCCAGGAAGTCTAGAGTATATTTATTACCACAGAGAAAGGAAATTTAACACACCTATGGTATACAAGGTTAGGTTTAGATATATATGTAAAATAATACTTCTGAAAAAGGTAAGCATTTACGAAAAATGGGAAAAAATATGCACTGGTATGGTCTGTTAAACATTTTTTAAATAAGCTTTATAAAATAAATCAGGCTTGTTTGATGCTCAACTTTAACTATGGGGCAACTATACTGATTTTTTTCTCACTTTATGGCACCTACATGATTAAAGTCAGCTATTTTAATTAAAAAAAAGATTGATTGATTAAAAAAAGGAAAGAAAAATAGGGTCATTAAAGTAATAAAATCAAATGTCTTGAACAGAACTGAGCAAAACAAACATGGTTTAGACCAGCGCAGGAGAGGGCAAGGGACCCTAATGTTCCTGCAAGCTCCATAAATTAGATGATTTTTGAGTAAAAGGAAAAAAACATCTCACTCTTCTCCTGGAGTACAGATGGGCTAAAAAACTCAAGCAATGAAAGCACTATTTTTAAAATTAAAGGACAAAAGGGGAGCAATGAGAAAGGAGACAGAGGAACATAATTGTGGGAGTTTTTTCATCACTTTATCCCAGAACATCTGACTACCTTCCTTCTCTTCCTCCCATCCTTCCTTCTCCTCTTTCCTACACTCTCCGCCTAGTTTTTTAAGAAATGCATCAGGTGTCTCAGGAGGTTTTCAAATGTTTTGCACTCTGATGTTATCAACATATTTCATTGATAAGTGCAACAGTACATCCACAGATGTCATGTCAAAATAAAGCTTGCTGTATTGTAAAAACAAGAATTAAACTGAAATTTAAGACATACATAAAAGAAATTAATCTTAAATATCATGTCTTGGTGGCTGTGAACAGAGCACTATGGTTTTTTTAAAAGTGGAAACTTCACTAAGACAAACTCTGTTGAACTGTGAGGTTACCATCTCTGGACAAAAATGGAAGCATAGACGCTATGGTGAGCTGGTGGAGTGGCCAATAAAAATTGATGATGTATGCTGCCAAGTGTAGGTAAACATTAAAAGATTGGGAGTTATCTAACAGTGTCCTTCAGTGACCTGGCTTGGCACAATCTTTTCTGTCTACACAGCTGTTCCCGTTCAGATTTTTTATGCTTTTTTTCTCCAAAAATACAAAATTATGGTTACTAGATTTTTAACATCTTATTTACAGGTTTCTATTAGTCAACTCTGTTATTCTGTTCTTGATTTAGATTTTGCTCCCATTTTTCCAAAGTCGTTCTTCCTCCATGGTTAGTTGGAGATGGAGGGCCATAGGTTCTTGTCCTACTTTTTCTGTTATTTTTTTTAGTTTTTTTTTTTTTTAGTTTCACTCAATCACATCCCCTGAAAAAAATAAACATCGAAAACCAGTGAACACAAACACATACGAACACATACACTCATTTTCTCTCTCTTACACACAATACACACACCAAGCACACATGTAGCCAATTGGGAGCATCTGAGGTGTCATGGTCAGTGCACAGGTAATAAATATTCACATTCAGAGAAGTCAGAGCTATTTCAGGCTTGTGTGTGAAGTAGGAATGCTCTCTTCTTTCTCCATGTACAGTTATACTGCATATGGACAACAACTGCTGAGTTCAACAAGACTCTGATCTAACAAGTTTTCAACCTTCAGTTGAGAAGAGACAAGTAAAATAAGACAGGGTGAAAATTGGCTGAAAAGCTCACTTGTGTTTTCTTTGTGGTAAAAAAACAAAAAAACAAAAACAAACAAACAAACAAACAAAAAACCTTAACCTCCTGGATAATTAAAGCCCTCTCATGATGTTTTCTTCATGATAATATCATTACAATAAGGCAGGAGTTGGGTGTGTTTCAGAGCACATGGCGAGCCATTACCCATAAGAATGGGCAGTTAAGAGTGATATAATGAAAGTTGAGGAGGGGGTTACCTGAATGTATCAGCCTGTACAACAGTCAGAATAATATTTATTAGCCCCTCCAATAACATGATCTCAGTGAAAGGAGCACCCAGTGGTGTGTTGGTTCACCTTGTGCACTTATGGTCCCTCTTTTGAGTTAATGCTACTCCCTACTAGCCAGTGTTCTGTTAAGTGTAATGGTTGCTCCAATCACACTACAGGAAGACAGAAAGCGTGTTTACTTACCAAACAAAGACAAAATGGCAACTGACCCAACCTTATCTCTAGGCCAGTATTTTTTTTCTTTCTGCTCTAGGGAAACACAGCCTCCTCATCACACTGAGCTCATTCATTTCTCATCATTCCAAAAAAAAAATTAAATAAAAAAAAAAACAGAAAAATCCAAAGCAACAAGACAGTACCTAAAAAAAACTTTTTTCTTAAAAAAAAATATATATATATGGAGGACTATCAGCTCTTCTTTTCCTTTTTTTCTTCTTCTTATACAAAACACCAGCAAGCAAAGAAAAAAGTTAGGAATACTGAGGTAACTTTACCCTGAGGTAGGTTTTCTTTTTCATTTCTTTTCTAATCTGTCCTAATCTTGGCAAGAGCGTCCAGGTGTAGACCCTGCCCCTCACTATCATATTCAGGGCAGGGCTTGGAGGCTCTGCCCACAGGCCTTTTGGCAGACTGGGAGAGAGAACAATGAAGCTGCTCCCCTTCAGACTGATTTTACCCCCTCTGACCTCAAGACACGTAGCTTTGGAAGAATTTGCCATTTTGGTTTCTGCACTTGGCCAAGGCCAGTTTTAAATATTTTTAAAATTTTTGACATATTTTCTTTGCTATGTTTGTTCAAACTACAAAAATGACGGAATTGCAGGCATGGAGGATAAAGTCTTGCTGCTTAGAACTGGTCTTTAGCATCCACACTGGATGAATGCATTGAGCAGAAAGCGTCAGACACATCATGATCATCTGCCAGTACAAAACTGACTGAAATGGGTATGGCAAATCTTCACACCTGATACACTGCCTTCAATACGTTCACCTGAGGGGCCGGGCTAACTCACATATCATATATATATAATATATATAAAATATGCCATTTAAGGTGCGGGCCGCTTGCCACCTAGCATAGCTGCTGGCTGTTTTTAATAAAGTTGTTTTTTAATGGTTTTATGTGTATGAGCTAAGCCACTGCAATAGAACTGCAGGACCAGCTGCGACCTCAGCTCCCTCTACTGTCTCTTGCTGTTCCTTCAGCCACATGGCAAAAAGTAAAAGGGGCACCTAAGTGCCTCCCCAGCTCCTGCCTTTTTTGTAGGCTACATTATGCTACATCTCATAGACAAGAGACTGGGCAGTATACAGAAGACCCCTTTTAGAAAGAGCAATGCAGCCAGACACAGCATTTCTTTACAATTACATGAAGATTATATATTTACAACCTCATATTATCTCCTTTTTTTCTCAGAATCTCTCCACTATTGGGAGAGGTCTTTAAAGAGCAGTGTTAACATCTACGGCCCCTCTCCTAGACTTTCACTGTCAAGGAGGATAGGGGGAGGTGTCACTAAAACTAAAACCATGACCTATCCCCAGTGCTCCTGGAGCAGTTTCCCTGTTCTCTTTCCCAGCTCAGCCTCACTGCATTCTATCAATAATAGCTCTGAATAAAACATTTCTATACATATATATCTATGTTTTAAAAAACACTTTTAAAATACTGGACTGACTGCAGATGGTTGGAAAGGTCTGTAGAGGGCAACAGAGGAACAAATGGGCCCCTGCTAGTGCGTCTCAGGAAACAAAGATTTGTCCAGCCAGCCTCTTCCCTCTGCAGTGGATCTTTACCCATGTAAAAAGGTGTAAACAACAGCAGTAAGGCTTCATCCTAAGAAGGAAAGTAATGTCAGCCAAATTGTTTAAACCTGTCTAATACAGGATCTGTTAAAGCTGCAGCAAATGAGAAGCTGGCTGCAGCTCTATCAAGGCAAAGTAACTGACTTTAAAGGCACACTAAAAGGACAATGCCCCTCCCTCTGTCCCTGCTTTCCTTTGTCCCTCCATCCACAATCAGTCACTCTTCTGGCCTGGCATCTAGTTTTGTTCTCAAGTTTTTTTTTTATCCTCTTCTTTTTTTACTCATTTTATCTTTTGATTTAATTCATCATCTCTCTTTCTGTCTAAACACAGATCTTTCTCTCTTATTACTGGGTATAATCCCTCCCTCTCTATCTCTCTCTGTTTATCGCTGGGTCCATGTGTTGCTCTCCTGTATCCGTCCGTCTGTCTTGTCTATGCGTCCATGCATGTGTCTGTTTGTCTGTCCGTCAGGTGGGGGTGGGGGTGGGGGGCATGGCATGTATGGAGGGTGCATTGACCCTCACTTCCTGCGCAGCTGCTGGTCCTGAGTCAGCCCCTGTGTGGGGCTGCCCATCTCTGTGAAGCCCTGAGGGTTAGAGCCTGAGCCCATTCCCATCCCACCTTTCTGAGGCTGTTTGACCTGAGTCAGGATGTCCCGAATCTTCCTCTGAGCCAACTGAAGGACAGAGAAGAGATGAGAATGGTTTATAGCAAATTAAAACTCCACTAATAAGCATCTGTGAGTTAAAAAATACCTTTCATTTAAAAATACCTGGGCCAAACTGCAGATAGTCAGTGTTAGCAACAGGAGTTTCACTTTTTCAAAGAAATCAAATTCAAATTAAATTCAAATGACACACACAAATTGTTCAAATTAATTTAAATATATCCCCCTCCCCTCATTTTTCTTGTTAACAAACATTATACTTCTCATAATACATTAATTTTGCACCAGTATTATATCAAATATATATTTAAATAAAATTTTACTTACATATGAGCTTCTGTGTAAAAACCCGTTACTCACAAACTAAATCAATGTATATTATTTGTGGTGACTTAACTGCCCCAGGAAGGGTGGAGAGGTGGGTTTGCAGATTTGTTGTTTTTGTAAAGTAAGCTGATTTTGCACAAAGTCAGTTACATTGACATTTAGGATGTAGAACCCAAAATACTTTCACACTCGGTGTCATGATTGTCCACTCAGGATAGCTTTGCTTGCCAGTGTCCTTGTGTGTATAGCAGACCACATAAAAATTCTAGCTTACTTTACTGATGTGTAAGAATGGCTTAAATAGGTCAACCTGAGCCTACTCAACTGGACTACAAAGGAAAATACTTCAAACTGGTCTGATGCACCTTTAAGCTGCTAATTTTGTATTTGAACCAGTCATCATTGTTTAACTATGAACTTGTACATCTTTAGTTCAAACAAATGTTCAAAATTTCAATTTAAAAAGGGGATTGCGCTAGGTAGCAACAGACTGGTGAACATAGTGGAGCATATAGAAGACCAAAATAAAGCTTAGAAGAGAGTTAACACTGGACTGAAAGTCGCAAGGAAGATAGAAGCTGGACTCCAAAGGAATACAAATAAATGAGCAACTTCACAATATTAACTTTGTATAATAGTGCATCTAAGGTGTTGACCAGTTTGTTACAAGTGATCAAAAAAAAATCAATTAATGCAAGTTTAAAGACAAAAAAAAAGAAAAACCAAGGCACTCTTGATGAAAAGCAGTTGAAAAGCTTATATTGGTATGGCTAACGAATGTCAAAAATCAAAAGTGTACCCACACCTTACAGCACACAGGCCTGATTTGGATGACTAACCAGAAGTAAGAGGGATACAAGACTTATATAAGTCTCAGAGATAAAAAGGAAATTACTCACAGTGGCTCAGCACACAATGGAGAGAACAGGTAGTTCAAATCAGAGTAAATGATCCCTATTAGACAAATGTAGGTACACTGCACTACAGCACCAGAATTCATGGGGCTACAGCATACAAAATATTTTTTAAAAATTGCATGAAAGAGACAAAATAACATGAGCAAGTATCCCTTTAAGACAGGTTAAGGCAAGAAGCATGATAAATTTATTCATTAAGACCCAAATACTGTATATTACGGCCTTAAGTTGGAAAATCCAAAAAGTTTATAGTTATAGGAGGAGTTTGAGATGATCACACCCTCCTGAGAACTGGGGACCACCTCAGTGGTAATGATCTTTAAAGAACTAGGGCTCATAGGCTCAGCCTGTCTGTAGCATTTAGCTATTGCATATTAGTCATTAGAAGTCCTAATGACATAAACTTGTTCAGACATCCTGTCCCTCAGTTGATGTAAGATGTGACCTCTCTTTTTTCTTTTTTTGTCTTCATACTTTATCACCCCTACACCAAAGAGTTTCTGTGATTATTTTAACCACATTTATTCATATGAAATTTAAAAGGTGTTCCTTTTCTGCCTTTAATGCAAGTTTAAGTTGGGGAATATTACAAGTATATGAAAGGTTGACAGAAAGAGATTACGAAGTGTAATCTGCATAAAAGAACTGACTCAAAATCAACCAAATATGACTCTTGAGGTACACTGCAGTCAAATCTCTAAATAAGGACATTAAGCTATC
Source organism: Ctenochaetus hawaiiensis (assembly GCA_029783645.1). Taxonomy (NCBI): domain Eukaryota; kingdom Metazoa; phylum Chordata; class Actinopteri; order Acanthuriformes; family Acanthuridae; genus Ctenochaetus; species Ctenochaetus hawaiiensis. The sequence continues at coordinate 20,551,432 of JAPZDY010000009.1, read as the reverse complement.
AGATACCACAAAGGAATACCTGTCTTTAAAATATTCCCACACATCTGCAACTGGTGAACACTATCATTTTTTTAGAAGCTTAGCCCTATATTGGCTGACACAGCAAGACCAGCCTGTTGGACAAAAATTATAAAAATTCTAATTAGACATAATTAATCTTATTTTAATGTTAGTAAGAGGTGGTGCTAGAAGTAGTAACTTGGCTTATAAATTAATTTTAATTTCTTATTTGAAAATGTTATATGTAAAAGCCCTCTGAGGAAAGAGAGTAGTAGGAGTACCTGGCTGGCGTAGAAATGTCCATTTATCTTGACGATGACCTGGTCATTTTCATCAGGCGTTTGTTCCCTGGGAACCACCACCTCAGCTGCTGTCAGATTTTGCAGCTCATTCACCTGTTAAAAAGGTGGAGGTTGAAATTTGAAAAATGAGTGTTAGACACTTCAGTAAGTAAAATTCTTGCTGTTGCAACCTATGATTGCACTACAAAAGGGTCTGTTGTTGATTGTGTGTCCGCCTAGTCTTTCCAGTGTGTCAAACAACATCGTCTCTGGATGGCCAGTTGATAGCGCTGTGGACAACTTTTCTCCTCTGCTTCTTGTTTCTTTTTTAAAGCCAGAGGACCGAGAGTTGACAATGCCAGTGTCTTTTGCAACTATTTATTAGACATATTCTTGATTAGAAGCTGCTTACATTAAGAAGCTATCTAGTTAGCTGGCAAGAGTGATGCGAAGGATATCAAATGCTGCTTTATCATCACAATAGTTAGTTTTTTCCTTATTCCTTGTTTTCTTCTTTTTTACTGACAAATATGGACAACCTCCTGCTGGCGGTCTGGAAAGTGATCACCTATCTCTTACGCAGGTGTAGAACTTGCATGCTAGCTGACCTTAGACTAAAGTGCAGCTTTTTGGCCAAAACATAGGATCTCACAGGTTCTTTGATGTTGGTTTGAGAGCATCAAGGTCCAGATAGCTTACCGTCTTGCCTCCCTTTCCAATGACCCTTCCTGCAGCAGCAGCGGCCATCTTGATGTGAGTCTCCAATTTGACCTCCTCTTTTGGCCCAAAAAAGTTTTCCTCCTTCAGTTTCCCATAGATTCTGCCCTGAGCCTGCCGGAGGGAGACAAAGAGAT
>JAPZDY010000009.1:20524872-20538616 GCA_029783645.1 Ctenochaetus hawaiiensis | reverse complement strand
CAAAAAATATATATATATATATATATATATATATACATATGTGTGTGTGTATATATATAAATATATATATATATATATTTTAAGAGTTGGCTACGAAACAAAACACATGTAATTTTTCGGGAGCAAACTAAAACTAAAACCGAGATGTGAAAAGTATAGAAGAAGATGATTTCGTTGATTTCAGGTGTAAATCCAGTTAAATAAGTGAAGCAGGAGAAGAAATAAAATCCCTTGACTTGTAGTCGGCCCCAGCAGACGAGTAAAGCAGCAGCCTCTGGCCTCTCTACCGCACTGTGGAGGAGGTGGGTTGTACTGGATGGATTTGATGATGGGTCTATGGTGGAATAGTGGGGGAAACTATGGCGGGATCAGATCGGGAAAAATGTTTCCTCTCTCTCCGCCTCTCTCTCTCTAGTTTTCTACCATTCCCTCATCCAGCTATCCTCCTGCCGCCGACAGAGAGGTGACGCCGCCCCTCCACCGACTCTAATTCACGTTTATTTTTTTATTTTTTTATCTCTTTTTTTGCTTGCAAAGAGGAAACCACGTGGTTTATTTGGAGTAGGTTAGAGAGAAGAGGAAGGGGAGGGGGTATCCTCCTCTCATCCCAGGGTATTCACCAGATGAGGTCGTGTGTAGCTTTTCATGTGCGCGCGCATAGGCACACCAGCAGAGACCCCTAATTCCGTACTGCGCGCGCTCCATTCATTACTGTACTTGAGTCGGTGCAGTTTCTGTACCTTACTGGAGCTTTAATGCAACACGACTGGCTGCCCATGCGCTTGTGCTCGCGAGGTTAAAAGAAATTGCTTCTCTGTAGTGACAGAATACAGTTAAATCTACGTCCGAACAATTTCCGGACGTAACGATCATTCTGCCATGACACACTTCGGCCTACACTCCCTTTCTTGAATACTGGTAGCTGAGGGTTTGGCTGGAAGAAAATATATTTAAGTTATAAGGCATCCACTGCCTAATTAAATAGCTTAGCACACCCACCCCTCTAGATAAATATGATGCCTGCCATGGAAGTTAGTCGTCATGGCATTACCTAAATGGCCATGGTTAAGCTTGTTTTTTTTTAAGCTGAAAACAAAAACTTCCAGAGCTCAATCTCGCCTCAGAAACAGTAAGAATAACAGGGTGCTACAGGGATTCTTACTTTACTATAACCTCCCATCCTTTAACTGAAACAGTGTATCAACATTGACAGGGGCATAATGTAATTGTTGTTGCAAGAATCTCTAGCCCATAGTGGGTGTTAAACTGCAGTGCCCCTCTTGAGCTGAACTAAAACTTTGAATTCTATATCTAGATTATACAATCTTCAGATGTAATAAAGTATGTTGTTTGTAGCTTTTCCTGCACTGGGTGCAATGGAAATGCTTTTTCCTTCGTAGCTTCATTAACATGTACTGGCTGAGTATGACTATGACATTTTAACAAAAAGACCTGGGATATTGCACAAAGCCACAAAATGTAACAGTGGAGAAGGCATTCAGACCTTTCATTGAAGTAAAAAATGCATTTTAAGATGTAGAAGCAGTACATTGAAAGTAAATATCCAGCAATAAGAATTGCAAAAAATATGCGTATTATCCATGGGACTTGAAGAATCAAAAAAGTAAAGTAAAGCAGAATAGCCCCCTGTGAATGTTGTACTATTACATTGATGAATTATTGTTTTAATATGCAAGTGGAGATTATTTTCACAATTGATTTATTGGCCAATGGTTTTCTTCTGCAATATATCATAAAACAATGAAAACTGGCCATCATGCTTTCCCAGAGCCCAAGCAGATGTCTCAGAATGTCTTACTTTGTGTTTACAGTTAATTATCCAAATATTAACAAAGTGAAAAGTGGCAAATCCTTGTCAAGAAGCTTGTTTTGATGTGTGGCATGTTGCTTAAAAAACAGCTGATGGTGAATTTTCTGTTCACTGACGAATCAGTAAATCAGCTAATCGTTGCAACTCCCCAGATTTTAATTATTCTTTGTAGTATTGGATTGCTCTTGTTTAATCTATAACCGCACATTATAACTATCCTTATATTATCCTTAGGGTAACAGGTCATTTCAGTTACAGGAGCAGAAAGTTTCATATTTAACTCTGAAATATAGTGAAGCTGAAGTAAAAAGTAAATTAAACTGGAAATATTCTTGTAAAGTTCTGGTAACTCAAAGTTGTAATTAAGCATTTTACTTGACCACTGCAAATAAATTGTTACTCTGCATTTTCCGGAGAAAGACAAATCAGTAATTGACTTCCATTGTACTTATCCACTTCCTTAACATGGCCACCATGGCTGAATAAGACCACTTGCATGTGAGTGAGTGTGAGTGTGAGTGTGCATGCAAGTGAGTGAGTGTGTGTGTGTGTGTGTGTGTGTGTGTGTTTTTGGGGAGGGGTTAGGTCAAAGGCTGTGAAGAAACAGGATGAATTAGGCAGGAATGCAGGAGGACCAGACAAACTACCACACAAAATGCAAATAGGTTCATGTTCCTCTTTTCTGACTGTCTCTTTTATCCTCTGTCCTCCTTGGAACACCATGATACATATAATATTATATTACTTATAATGGCTATGTTTGCTATGATTTGGTTTATTGGAAAGTCAAAAAACACAAATACTAGAACAATGCAGGCAGCTGTTATGAGACAAACCAATTTTTATTTGTAGTCAAAAAAAATATGGTGTGACATTAAGATCCTTGACAAGATGAACAATAAAAAGCAAATGTGGGCCAGAGCAGCGGAAAAGTATTTTTATTTTTATGATGTCTAGGTGTTGTTCAGTAAGGGAAAAGCAAAAACAAAAAGCAAGAATGTTTGGCTTTTTTTAAATGATTATACATACTAGGGTCTTATGACCATGACTCAGTCTCTGTGAAGGATGTATTAGTGTTGGCTGATGCAAGAAAAAAGTCACCAGGGAGGGCATAAGATTCCATAAATAATTTTCTTCTAAGGTTATGATTTAAAAAAAAGATATCCAATGGCCATGTATCATTTAGAAACTGTAAAACACCTATTTTTAAAAGGTCAAAAGTCCTTAACTTCTGAACAGTATCTCAGTTCTTTAATTCACTGTATTCTTAGGCACAGTTTTTCTCTTCTAGAGTCTACAAGAACAAACCAGAATGAAAAGAACTAAATTCATAGTGATGATGAGGCTGCTGAAGATGGAAAAAGTGATTCATTTAGTAAATAGTCATCTAAAACAAATAATTAGATGCAGTCATCTCATTATAAAGAAGAACATTTGACAATTTGACAACTGATTTCCATTTTGGGTACATAATACAGACCATAAATGTACTTTGTAGTAACTGGGAGCAGGTCAGCAAACTTCACAGAACTGCTCATACAGCATACTGACATCCTTGTTATTTATACAAAACCCTTAATTAAAAAGTTTCAGACATGCATACATAAATCAAACATGAATCAAGGTGATTACAAGTAGTAGTCTTTTTATATATCAAGACTCATCCAGCAGTTACTTCTCTCAATTAATTCTTTTCTTACTAACCCTTCTGTGATATTTTGAGAAAGGTCAAAAAAGAAGAGCTTGTTATGTTGTGTGATCACTGCTCCTGCCCACTGCTCAAATGTGTTGATTGCATGGTTAAAATTCTTCTCATTCATATTTGCTAAATAAGGATAGTAACAGGATCTGGTTCAGGTTTGCCACTAGACTAATAGACCTGAATATTGCAGACCTGGGACACGCAATGAACACTGCAGACACACAGTGTTTAAGTCTGAATGTGACTCTTGTCCACTTTTACTTTTTCACATTTTTTCTCTAATATATGACTTAAAACAAACAGATTTTTTCTGTTTGTGGCCTTAGGTGTTGAGAAAATGAATCTGTTCGACATGATAATCAATTAACAGTCTGAGGAAGAGTTTAAGCAGATACATGAACATGGAGATCTCAGTCTACAGTCTATCTCAGTTAATTACACATGTTTTCCTCAACTGGTTAACACCAAATTGTAGCTCTAATAAATATATATAATAAATACATGCATGTTCTTGTATTCTTTACAGCTTAGACAACAAAGGTTTCAATTAACCTTATTCGTTAAAAGTGCTTTATACAATAAATCATAAGTTTCAATTATGTTACATAATCTTCACCAGCAGGTAGAGTAAACAAGATGCTGGCTGGGCATCTACTTGTGAAGCTTATATGATATGATTGAAAGATCATATCCCAAACACTTAATAAAAGGCTTGAGTTAAGAATTTTTGCAAAGTTTAACTTTGTTATGTATTAACATGTCTCTCCATGAGTAGGGAAAATATAAGAGCATGCATGTTAAGACTAAAGCATAAACCCTTTATTTAACTACTTTCTTTCAGAGCAGCTTAAAACTATAACAAACAAACTGACTTGCGTTAATTTCTCCACCAATGAAAAAAGTATAATAACTCCATAAATTATGAAATGAGTTCTAAGCAATAACTTTTAAGTATAATTAATCGCTGGGATCACTTGATATCTTAGAATGTATTTGAATAGGAATTTTGGAGTCTTTCAAACTTGTGGCAACATGTTTAAATTAACCCAAGCTCATTGCTTTCTGTTTAAAGTTGAATTATTATATTAATGTAAAAAAAACATAAACAAATATAGAAATGTGGTCCCGTATTTATACCGGTTCAGCACTGCTATTGTATTTAGCAAGTCTCATACAAGGCCTTACTGTCTCTACCTTATTTTGTTCTATTGGGAATAAAATTGTGAAAAAACAGAGGAGCTCTGGATTTAAAACTGCATAAATTAATTACACATCCAAAAGGTGGAAATGTGTGAAAATAAGAAAGAAAAGTGAATGTTTCTGCCATAGGAACGGCATCAGTTTACAGGTTGTGTCTTGGTGCCTACTTTTGTAAATTCAGTTTACCAGATTTATATTTTTTTATCATATTTACTCTTCCTTACTTGGAATGTTCAGACTCTGTTAGTAAGAATTATTATTTCCTTATTTTAACTGCTGGACATAACATCTCTCCTGAAATTGATCCTCATTCCTCAGTGTATAGATCTTGGGGTTGCAGGTTCTCACAACACATGTGTAAGCATTATACTGAAGCTATTTTGATTTTTAAACTAGTTTTGTTTTCATCTTCATTATCAAAGTCTTGCTAGTACATTTAAGTCTTAAACTTAAAATTTAGGTGTGCAGAGAAATTATGTCCCTTCAGCAGATGGATATTTAAAAAGAACTGCACTGCATCATTCTGCACAGTAAAGCTTAAACAATCAAGGGAATAAACAATCATAATAATATATAAATTCAATCTGTGTAAAAACATTGTTCATTCAAATGAAGACAAGTGACCTTTCTCTTTGAATTCATTGTTGGAACCTAAGAACTGAGATGACAGCCCTGAGGTAATTTGCTCAGATGTTGCTGCAAAAGGTAAGAGCAGCCTAGTCAGGTTTCATTATAGTTTTCAGGTGAATGACTATTATTTTTACCTGTACTTGTAGGTATTCAAAAAGTGAAATGTGCTGGATGGATGGTTAATGAACTGATCTATACTTTTAAATGTAAAGGACCTAAAAAGAGTTGAAAGTATAGGATAAAACTGGGTATTTGTTTTTATAGTTATGAGAATAAGATCACTATAAGCTAGAAATATATTCAATAGGCCTAGGCTTTGTCTGAAAGTTTTTCACTCATTAAGTCATTTTTGTTTGAGTGACTGACTGTTTGACCCTGGAAAAATTCTGAAAAATCCTGTTTTCAGTTTGATAGATTTATAATTGCATTGTATGCTCCAATATGCTTAAGACATGCTGATAAACCAGCTATGACAGGGTACAAATGCGCCTGTGTTAAAAATATTATTTAAAGTAGTGAAAGTACAGAATTAAGATTGAGCATTGTTATTATATCTATAAACAAATAATATGTCATTACTGACCCATAAAAATGCAAAACCACCTCTACTTCAAAATATTTTTAAGACCATGATATTGTTTATTTTCTAACATTACTTCCCGTGAAGTAACTAAAACTCTGTCATATGCAGGGGAATAATAATGACAGTATTTTCTAATGAATTGCTTTGGAGTAGAAGTAGCCTATCAAGTGACTTAGAGTGGAGATACTCTAGTAAATTTAAGTATACAAAATTTTACTGAAGTTCTTGAGTAAGTTGCCTTCTTACTCTTCTTATCTGTATAACTCACAGTTCTTATTATACATTTGAGAACACTTTAGTGATTAAACTGTGGTAATGTTCGACTTGATACCAGAAGTTTTATTACTGGGTATTACATCTGTTGTTATTAATGATTAGAAGTTTTTCACACAAGTGAAAGCGCTGTGGTCCAGAAATAATGCACAATTTTGCAATACACATAAAGAACAAAAACTACGTCAATCGATTAAAAACTTTCAGCCACACGTGGACAACACCAAAACTAACTGAAAAGACAAATTAATTTAGAAATCAGTTACTTTAAACTCTCATAAAATAATTTAAGGCTATTTTATTAGAGCCAAAGAAATCTAGCACAAACACAGATGCATTACAAAGTAAGAAAAGAAAACACTATTTTTCTAAATATAGCTGGCCAATAGGAAAGTGAGACCTCAATGTGTGGGTCTACTAACTGCTAATAATAAATTGTTATCAATATAATATACATTTTTTTAATGCAAAACAAGCTAACCGAAAGAAAAATGAAACCACAATCCAACATTTAAACAAATTGGAGAGATGATGGGGACAATCTGATTTACAGTGGTTTATTTGGAATATAGATTGTTTGGTATACAAAACTCTAGTGTGTTTTCTCTAATTCAGGATCAGTTTCTAATCTTTTTTTCAATATTTGTAATCTACTTTTATTTAAAGGAAAAAATGATTTTGAAAAAAAACAAAAAACAAAAAAAACACGATGACAGGTTAAAATGTCGATCTGCAGCCTATACTTTAAATACACCCCCCCCCACCACCACCACCGCCCCCACCCCCCCCACCCACCCAGAATAGGTAGCTCTCAGTGAATTATGAAAAAGCTTTAACGATTAGAGCAAGAGAATAATTACACAGACGAAACAGTTAATTATTCAGTGGTTTTTCTTCCAGAATTTGTTGTAAGTCATCGCAAAGGAAGGTTAGCCTATTTACTACTCAGGTAAAAAATAAAGACAGAGAGCAGGAAAGTAAGAGAAAAGATAGGTCCTTGAAAGACGCAAGTAAGGATGCAAGAGGAATAGGCTAATAAAGTCTAACCTTAATAATATTTTCTTATTAAATAAGATGAAACAGCGCTCTGCCTATACTTGTAAAAGCATTCCTTTCAACTGTTATCTATATTAAATATTATTTTAAATATTATTTACCTTACGATTTAATTTGCATTCATAATTTTTACTGTCTTGTTACAGATTGTTTATTTTGATTTAAAAAGTGGTCCAAAAAAATCAATGGTGCGTAATAGCTAACCCGTTTGTTCTGGTTTTCTGACTGTAAAAAAAGTGAAAAAGACTAAATAGAGGGCTCAAAGAAATTGTTCCTTCTGTCTTCCAGTCCTTGTCATTGCCGCCACCAAGCAGCCGAAACGGGCTACTACACCAGTGCCTGCGAGCTGGCATTGGCAGAGGCAGACAGGCCTGAACACTGTGAGCCAACAAACTTTTAGTCGGTCGTACAAAACATAAACTTTTAGCTCTAAAAATATCTGGAAAATGTGTTTTATATTATCTTATTAAATCGGCTTTAGTGCGTGGGTCGCACCGCCGTTTTAAAACGATCATTCTCTAATGTCACGTGTCTCTATGTTGTTACCTAAGCTTATATTATGCCATAAAAAATAATATGACCGAAACACTAGGGTTGATTGCGCGCAGAGGCTACTCCTATAGAAATCTTACAATTTAATTTACGTGCTGTCCTGGACAGCATAGTGTAGGGCAGGCTATATTTATTTTGAAAAAAAAATAGGCTTATCCTTTTCGGTCAGAAACATACAGTGACACTACTGTTAGCCCAGTAGCCTAATTAACGCACATAGTGGCTTATATAACCTTATATTAAACACTTTCAGAAATCATTCAGTTTATAGCATGATAATCGGGTAGTGTTAGCAAACAAAAAGCCGGTTTTGTAACAGCTGTGCTTGATCTGCAGAGGCCTAAAACGCCAAACCCAAGCCAGGCCATCGAAAAGATGAATGATTTTTTAACAATAATTAGGGTCGATACTAAACAAATGCTTCAACCGCCCTCAAGTAATAATTAATACACTGTAATCGCACCAGAGTCTCGCGCTCCCGAATACTTTCAAAGCCTTCAATCAGCCCGATAGAGCTGCGCGTGCCCGCTCATTCATTTCTATGAGAGTTAAATGATTATGCGCGTTACCGCCACATGCAGGCAGTTTGAAGGAAAATTATTGGTATTGTAGGCTTTAATGTACAACTCTTGTTGACTTAATGTTGGTGAAAACAAGAGTCTGAAAACACCAATAGGCTCTTAATTATAAAACTAACCAATAGCATTACACTTTGATTTAAACCATTCTAGTCTCTGTCTAAACATTCTGCTAATTAATTTATATCTTTAAACAGTAAGACAAACTAAATTACTAAAGCCTAAAAGAAATGTGATTGTTCTCTGGAAATGGACTTACTTTCATATTATCAGTTCAAGTATTGCTAAATCAAATCTCTTGACCCAGTTGGGTCTTGTATAATCTAAGGAAAATTTCATTAGACTCCAGGTTTCACCCGGGACACCAGGGTTCATCTCCTGGAGTGGCAACAGTTTCATGTCTTTCTGTCTGTGTTATTACATTGCCATATACTCTTGAACTCTCATAATGCAGTTTAAACTAAAAATCTGAACACAATATGTGACCTCTTAATAGGAACAGTACTGTAATTGTTTAATTATTTCATTTTACAATACATGCTTGTACAAAGAAATGATGTTGTACTCCCCTTATGCTACTATTAAAATAGATAAATATGTGAATATATTATTATGATAACGACAAATTATGGAGTTATGAAAAGAGTTTCCATTTAAAAATTCTCACATTACATCTTAGCTAGACTGACAAGGACAAGTGAGAGACTCTAAAATTAGCAGAAAACCTGTATTCTTCAAAAATAAAGTTTTTTTGTTTGTTTGTTTTTGCCACTAGACTAAACACCCTGTTTGACACTCAACCCCACTGAGAAATTGTGATTGTTCACTCAGTAGGTTTGTAAAAATTCAGCTACTGCCAAAAGTTAATATACTAAATGTTGAAACAGATTGGGTGAATTCTTGTGCAAACAAGTATTTTTATCCTCACATAATTGAAACCACTTTGCTGACAACATTTCACCTTCACATCAAAAGCTTTTTTTTTAATAAAATATACATAACACTGCACATACACACATACCTTTACCTGAGGAAGAATATTTGTGGTGGAAATGTGTTGGGTACTTTGAAAGGTCAAAAGATCAAGGGCCCTATCGTACACCCAGCGCAAACGCGGTGCACCAGTGGCACAGGTGTCTTTGGTATCGTACACCAGGTGCAAATGTCATTTTTGCCACAAGTGTAAGATAGCAAATCCACTTGCGCTGGGTCTGTGTGCTGATGGGTGGGAGGTCTGAGAATGAAGGCGGAATGGAGGTGTGTCCTGACGCGTTTCCTATCGTACACTTGGCCGTTTAGACCAGCCAAAACCTGGTCTAAACGGAAGTGCAGACGTAAAACAACATTTATTTGATTATTTGATTTGATATTTGAAAAAAGGATTGAATAATAATTATTTATAACATGAACCCTGAGCAAAGAGTTTTGTCTCCTCACCGCTGAATCACCTTTCTTTATTTGAATTCAATATCAACAAGCGGCTGAAAGAAAAACTGTCAACCATTAATTACCATATGTGTTCTATTCACAAAATGAATTTAATTTTGAGTTTGTGCCTGCGTGCATGCATGTGTGCGTGCCTGCGTACGTGCCCGTTTGCCTGTGCAGGCAAAAATATATTGCAGAAATAGATATGACAAAATATGGAAATGTTTGGTTTCTAAATTATTTAACTCAAGGGGGGGATTAGCTGAGAGCTGTCTGACACAATACATTCATTGAGCGTTGTCCCTGTCCAGCGGAGTAAACGAATGAATGAATAAATAAATAAATAAATCCTTGTAGTTCAGTTGCGCCGGGTGTACAATACCAATACGCCTGCGCCACTGGCACACGGCGGATCCAGTCTTTAAAGGGAGTGAGAGCGGATTCTCTGATTGGTTGATGCATTTTTGGCCAGAGAAACACCCATGAAACACCTATGAATCGATGAGATGATTCTACACAGCTGATTGGACTACTGGCTGTGTATCAGTGGTGCATTGGGCGGGGAAGAGCAGGACTCCTCTGCTGCTCCTGGAACAAGGTGGCAAAGGTTGACCTGGAAACTCCCCTAATTAAATTTTAAACTTTCCACACTCAATGCACCACTGACACACGGCGGAAAGTGTACAATAGGGCCCCAAGTGTTATTTGATTGAAGGTTGGTTCACTTCTTGGCAGTATAAACAGCAAAGGGGCCCTACTTTCACACCATAAAGAAATGATTCTTTATTAAAACTTACTGTTGAATCAAGGGGTATATCCCAGTCTTCTCAATCCATATTTGGCTTGTTCTAGATAAGCTGTGCATCTATCAACAACCAAAAAGGTCACATTTTGATTCATTTTATCTCTAAGCACATGTTAAATAAATACCAGCTTTATTTGCTCCTTTTGTAACTCTGCTTCATTAACGCACGATCCCTTTCATGTGACTGAATGGAATTTGACGGTCAAAGATGTTAGAAGTCTTTTTCACTGATTGACAGTTTATTCAACCCTTCCTGACTTTAATTAGGCTACATCAATAAGATGTTATTGGGGAAAAGGAGGTTATGGTAAAAATTTAATAAAAAGGACTACCGAAAGTTGTTAAGGCCCTTTTGTTTTTCCACCTTTGCTGAGGTGGGAAAAAAAAACACAAAAGATAATTCCACCCCATTAAAATAACTTTAATGATTTTAAAACAGCAACATCAATGCAATGGCCTGCATCTTACGATTAGCAGTACTAGGCTATGTCTCTTTCTCTGACGTTTCACATTAGGATCCGCATATTTCGACACATATTTCAGAATACAAGTTCAAAGGGGGATAAATGCAGGGCTAGACTAAATACTTCGGGGGCTGAGGCAACAACAGACTGCAGGACTTGCGAACCGAAAGCTCTGGCATTGTGCTCAAAACTGCTGTGTTGGTGCTGGTACTGTCAGTGGTGGAGGAAGTGTGGTATAGTATGCTATAACCTTACATGGTTTAACACTTCTTCTCTATTGGTATCTCTTACTATGTCTTTATTTAGTTTGAAACATCTTCTATGTGTGCTAACTTGTGTTGCAACATAATGTGGCCTTGGCCGAAGGGATTAGATGATTTTGTACTGGGACCGCTTCCTCTTATCAGGAGTGGGACTCCAGGTACAGGATTCATGGAAAGGACAGTGGTTGATTGTTTTCGCCTGTTTAGAGTTGCATTCTTTGGTTAAGAAGAAAAAGCTTTGCCAGGCCTACACAAGTGAAATGTTTGAACTGTACGACAGAGATTCACACTGGCTTTGAATGCTCTCCCAGACGGTCCGGGATGCCTGATCGATACTATACTTCTTTGTAATAAACTTCTTAATATACAATCAAGTCAGTGTCAACCGAGATTCCTTCATCAACATCTATACAACATCACTTCAGAAGATACCACAGAAGTAGCCTATTTAAATGCTTTACTAAAAGTATAAATTAAAGACAAAAATGTACGGCATTAACCTCTCTACTTAAGTAAATCTAAGGAAGTACTTGCTTTTAGATATACTTAGAGTATAAAAGTAAATGTAGGCCTGTTGGCCAAATGAATCCCCTAATTCAACAATTTTCAATATCATGTAGATTAAAACAGGGGGGTGTAGTAATCTAAATCTAATTTACTACCTTTAGTTAAATACAAAACAGTACAGGCTGTGCCATTTTTACTAAAGGATGCTGCAGATGATGCCACTGGTAACACTTGCAAACAATCTCACAACAATTATTTTAGTTGTTTTAAGTTAAATTTTTGAAATTTTTTTTTAAAATCAAAATTTCCCCCATTGTGTAAAGTCATATTAATCCAGTCCAAGTGTTGTAGTATGACCAACAGGAGACCCTTGATGTATGATCTGATTTTGGTGGCATGGCACTGTGCAAGCTACACTGTGTAAAGTTATTGATCATTTCTGTAGTAGCCAATTTCTTTTCAGTGTGACACTCTGTAGAGGATCCCTGGCTCTTGTCTCACAGCTGCCTGCACCTAGATGTTTTCTTGGAGTATCTGTCCTGTACTGGAGTATTTGTAGTTCTGTAGACTTTGACTTTTCCTCCACTACATTTCCTGAAAAAAATGTGTACCCCAGTGCGTCTCATGTCCTATAGTGCTGTGCTTGCCTGGTCTCTCTCTTTTTGTGTCCTGTGAGTCTTCTGTGCTTTTTCTTTCAGCATCTTCAGCATCACTCACTGTCTCTCTGCTTTCCCTAATCTTCTCCTTCTCTCTCATATATATATATTGTATACCTGCCTTCAACATTATATGCTCTCTGTTTATTTCTCTCTCCACCCTCTTCTCTTTGTTCTCTCTCACTTCTATCCTCTGCCCCACTCTTTCTCATTGTTTTCTTACTTGTCACTGCTACCAAAGTGTATGCTGCATTACAAGTTGCTGTTAAATCGAGCCCATAGGTTCCACAGTCATTAGGCAATTACAAAAGCATCTCTGTATATATTCAACCAGGTGAAATCAGTTGAGAACCAATTTTCAGTTTTAACAGTAACATAATGCTAATCCTGTGAACTGCTGACAGACAGTAACTCTCTCATCCATGAATTTATTAAGGAGAACACTCTCCTTGAAACATCCATGTCACTGTCCTTTCCTTGTTGTGTTGCAGTTTCCCTCCAAAAGCTGATCTTCATTTGTAGAGCTTTCCTTCTCTTCATATTCATCTCTGTTAGTAAAAAAGAAAATACAAGGTCAGCTGATTTGTGATTATGCTAGCCAGCTAAGGTGATTAATTCATTCAAGTGAAACCTGATGCTGCACCGGCATGATAGATGAATGAATAACACTGAACTACAAACAGTTCACAGGGTAAAATGATCTAGTCATGTCACCTCATCTGTAGTAAGCGACCTCGCATTGATTTTGTCTGAATTCCTGACATTATTGACATGACGCAAATGCCCATGGAGTACCCAAAAGGGCTCTGCCGCATCCACCAAAGATTGCATATTGACTACAGAGCATTCACTTCATTGGAGGAACAGTACAGAGAAGAATAAACAGACTGCTGTTGATGCTGAAGTTTCATTCACAGGAGACAATCAACAGAAATTTGTCAATAATTTTAAGCAGACTAGGAGGAAATGCAAGAGATAGACGAGAGAAGATGGGAGATATAATTTACTCCTATGTCGTAGAAAGGTTCGGGGTGCAATACAGAAAGAGAGTTGAAATGGTACATTTACACACTAAAAAATGTTGGGTTAAAAACAACCCAATATGGGTTATTTTTTAACCCGACACTGGTTAAATATTGGACAGAACACATGCTGGGTTATTTTGACCCAACAAGTTGGGTTGGTTTCCTTAAACCAACAGTTGGGTTGTTTATAC
>JAPZDY010000009.1:20499091-20511106 GCA_029783645.1 Ctenochaetus hawaiiensis | reverse complement strand
TTAACACTTTTTTCTTTGCTACATAATTCCATATATCTTGCTTCATATATTTGATGTCTTCAGTATGTATCTACAATCTAGAAAGTAGTAAAAATAAAGAAAAAACATTGAATGAGAAGGTGTGTCCAGACTTTTGACTGGTAGTGAATATACACACATACACATACACACACACACACATATGTAAATATATTTAAATTTCAAGAATAAAATAGAATTGAAGAAGATTAATTTGTATTAGGCACTTCCAGAAAAAGTTGACATTTTGAATTCGGCTTTAATCTTTTTTCTTGAGATGTGTGAAAAAAACATCTTCCTCATTTCGACTTCATTCTCCAAAATTCGACTTTTGGTTGAAGTGCATCATAAAAATAAAAGAGTCTCATTTCAACTTTATTCTTGATATTTTAGCTTTTTTCTCGAATTGCAATATAAAAAAACCTTCCTACTTAGATTATTTTTTCTTTTCCATGACCTTAATACTCTTCCATACTTCTCATTCCAACCGTACAACTACTTTTTTATAAAAGCCCCTCTAGGGACAGGTGTTACTAATTAGCATTCAATTTAAAAAGTGATATTTACATCAGATTTTTGTTTTTCAGCATGTCTATGTATCAAGTATCCGTTCCTATCAAATATGCCATAAATTAATAAATAATCATACATGTTTCCACCTTCTTTTCTCCTCATACAGGAGCTTTTAAACTTCTTAACCTCATGATTTTACATTTTATTCATGTACTTACATTTTTGAATCGCTTGTGATTATGTGTGACTTTCAGTGCTGTATGTCTCATTATTATTGTTGTTACTGTCGTCATTGGTGTTTTTACTGCTACTGCGGCAGAACCAATTGCCCCTCTGAAATAAAGGTCTTTAATTTTGAATATTGGTCTTGAATCTTGTATTTCTGCAGTCCAACAAAAAACTCAAAATTAAAATCTCATAATTTCATTAAGGTAATCCAAAATGAATGCTTTTGTTTTGTTGCAGCATTTTTTGTAAACAGTGATGCAGTCCATGCATACCAGCCTTTGCGATATTCACTTTTCATTGCAACATCCCACACCTACCTGGTTGGATGCAGCAGCAGTGCAGCGGTGCTGGGCCAACTCCAGCATGGTCCTGTAGCTCTTGCAGCAGGAGGGACAATCAAAGCGGTTAGGCCCATCATCGTGGATTCTCTGGTGGTTGCGCAGGTACCGTGCTAAACGGAAGGCCTTTCCACACAGGTCACACATGTAGCGCTTCTGACCGTGGATTCGCATATGATTGCGCAGAGACATGTAGTTGGTGTAGGGCTTGCTACAAAAGTCACACCTGAGATTTGGAAAAATAACAAGTTTGGATATGAGAAATTAAAAATCAATATTACTTGATGCTCTCCACTCAGTTACCTGCGATGAGTGAAGTGGTAGAAGAAATGTGTCCTAATATGCCCTGTTTTTGGCATTTGGGTTCTGATTCTTGGTTGTAATTTGTTCTCAAAGTGATTCTTGATTTAAAACCTTTTGTACTCCAAACTTAATTCGTGATTTAATAACTAGCAACAGTAGTGCTATTTTTTTTACCTTCTTTTAATCAAATAATGCTACATAGTAACGAAAAATGTAGGGCAAACATAGCACTGATCAAAAAAAAAGGAATTTGTATAAGAATTTAGTTTAAGAATGGATGAACAGATCCTGCGTTCATAGACTGAATAATTATGACATGCTGCAACACCACCAAAGCAAGCTGCACATATTTCATTTTAACAATCAAGGCTACAAACTTAACATTAGCAAATAAATTCACATGGCTTCTGTCAAGAACCATCAACTCCAATTAAAGCTGTACAACTCTTGTCAGTGATGTTGATGCTTTGGTGCAGATGCACTGTTTGGAAACTATAGAAACAAACTAATTTTATGTTTATTTAAATTGGGAAAACCAGTACATTATAATGATGATGTGACTGGTTGTGCCCATGATTATGCCATTGGATCTAGCTGTTACATTAAAGCTGAAAGACTACACTTCAACTATATCTTGACCGCTTCATTACAAATCCATTTAGGTGGTGTAACGTGAAAAAAACTACAAAAACTAGTCACTCTCCAAATACTTAGAGACCTT
Source organism: Ctenochaetus hawaiiensis (assembly GCA_029783645.1). NCBI lineage: Eukaryota > Metazoa > Chordata > Actinopteri > Acanthuriformes > Acanthuridae > Ctenochaetus > Ctenochaetus hawaiiensis. The sequence goes on along the minus strand of JAPZDY010000009.1, from coordinate 20,508,985 downwards.
AAAGTATATCAGCCTACACAAGTATCATGTTTTACCTGTAAGACTAATCTGAATGCCTTTCTTAATCTGTGATGTGAAAACATAAGATTTCCACACAGTCCGAAAGCACAACCATATGACCTGCTCATAATTCTGTTATAAAATACGAACACATCATAGGGCATCTCTCCTGTCAGGGTGCCCAAAGGGCTGTCAGCAGGGCTTGCTCTAGCTGTTAAAGTGCTCTAGAAGAAATAAGGATTTGGAGCCTAACATTTTAGTGTTTACAGCTAGCCATGTTGTCACTACTGTATTGCCGCTGTCTTTCAAAAAATATTTTATTGGGTACCCACTCAAATGACCATCTGCAGGATCTAAGGGCTAAGGGCGTACTACATTAAAAAAAAACCATCGACATCACTTCACTGACTCATACTGAGAAAGGTTTATACCTATTGCAATGCATGAAAATCCTAATCATCTAAGTAAAATAAAGTCTTGAGGGCCTACCGGAAGTCTCCAGTCTTGTGAGTGAGCTTGTGGTTGAGTAGTGAGCTGGCATGCTTGTAGGCACAGCTGCACAAGTCACAGACATAAGGCCTCTCATCTGATTCCATGTCGTCCGATGCTGTTGTCGCTGATGCTGGCACTCGGGACTCCATGGAGAGACTGGAACTAGAGAGTGATGCTGAGGAGAGACTGGAACTGGAGAGGGCAGCTGACGAAGAAGGGAGCTGATCGCACCAACTGATGGTTGAGCTTGGCTGTTACAAAGGACAGAAACAAATTATAGCAAAGTCCTACAATATATAAATGCATGCACACACACACAGATGTGTGTGTACCATAATTTCCGGACTATAAGCCGCTACTTTTTTCACACGCTTTGAACCCTGCGGCTGAGGCTGTTAAATTCCAACACTGAAGAGACAGCTTTAGTGGTTTTAGATGTTAAATTTAGTGGGTGTGGCTTATATTCAGGTGCAGCTTATAGTCGAAAAGTACGGTATGTATGTATGTGTGTGTGTGTGTGGATATATATTTATATATCCACACACATATATATATATTTTTATTAATATAATAAATGTAAATAAATATGATAATATTCAATATATATCCCCACACACACACACACTGAAAAAAAGATTTATACAAAATTATTACAAAAATAAAGAGAGAATTCACAATTTCTTGTCACTTATTCCTGGTGCAGTTCCAATGTTTAGACGCTTTTGTGTCACATCTAATAATCAAAGAAAACACGAACGTCGCTGCGGGCTGATGGCTGCTGAAACAAGTAACGTGCCTTATGTTCTAAAACTTGCCTCTGGCGACTTGACAAGCTGAGTTGCAGGCGACACCGTCAGCAGGCTTGAGTTGAGCTGAGACGAACCAGTCTACGCCGCTGCAACTTTCCCTGCACTGTTTCGTTGTGTTGCAACTCTTTGGTGTAAAGTGGCCTTCAGACAGCTAAATGTCCAGAAGCAGAACTCTGTTCTTTAAAAAATGTTCTATTGCATCGTCTGCAATTCAACTTTACTTGCAGAAGTTTGTTTTCTCTGTTGATTGAGTTCTAAAAACTCTCAGATGGTGCCAATCAAAAACAATCATAGCACAGAATCTGTGCTATTGCATAAGACTGCACTAGACTAAAACTTTTCCTCATAATGTGGCCACACAATAAAATGTTTATGTTCCCAGACACTTCTCCTGCTGAGTCCGACTTGCAGCATTTCTAATATTTTTGTATTTGAAGCATTATGCTTCTATATGTCATTATTCTGTTGTCAGATTTTGTTTTCTCAAGAAAAAGTCTGTTCAGGTCTCCTGGCAACAGTGGCTCAGGTATCAGACTACTAACAGCATAAATCTATTTTAAAAAACAGGGTTGAATTTGTTTTTTTGCCTGAATGAATAATAAATGCCTTCAAAGAAATTTACTGACCAGTTCCTTGTTCAGAGAAATCTTTTAGAAAGCATCTGCATATAGCTACCTCATATTTACAAATCAACTGTAGCTTAAATGGAAGAAACTTTACATAAAAAGACTTTACACAAAACTGTTACCAAGGTGTAATGTGTCCCCAGTAAGGTTACACAAAGACAAAATGATCACCAGTGATGTAAAATCATCACTGTAAAGATGCTGTGTATAATTGAGTCAGTCTCTCCTAATAAGACTGAACTGACAAACATCAACTGAGAAAAATTTTTGTCCACTAAGGTATGCAAGTACTGCAAACTCCCCTCACCACAATAGAGTCCTGGCAGTAACATAATAAGGTAAGGTTTTGGTAAATGCAGTGGTTTCACAGATCCTAATACCAAGCTTGATTAAATGCAGATTTAACTTGCATGTGGTTTACACTAAAAAAAAAAAAAAAAAAAAAAAAAAAAAAAGTTAATATAAAAGTTACTTGTATGGCTACCCACATTCAGTGCCTTACAATGTTAAACAAATAGATTAACGTTTATAAACAGTTTTCAGATAATCTAACGGCTGAGAGGAACTATGGATGAACTGTACAATAACATCACAAAAAGGTCTTTCAAAGTTATCCGCTGGGCGTCTTCCGCTCCCGCTGCCTGTGTTCATGTTTGTTTAGGACTGTTAACTAACGATGGAACAGGCCTCGTGCAAACATTTCTGATATGTTAAAAAAACAACGAATCACCATATTGCAGTGAACTTTTCACGGCGCACAAAAAACATATACGACATTAACCAATACACAAGTAACGCTTTTCCGTGTCTCCCTGGTTTGCAAGGGCTTTGTCAGCTAACGTTAGCATTTCTAGGTTTGTTTGAGACAGCCTGTCATGTCTGATGTTAGCATTAGCTTGGTGATAACGTTACGTTGGGATATTGAACGTTAACGTTATATTTATTTCACTTCCTTTGTGTCTCCAGTTAACACATCAATGTTAGACTGTTTAGGATGTACGCCAAATTTTCGTAAATGCAAACAGGGGGGTTAAATGAAAAAGATGTAGCAATTCGTTCTGGCCAGATAGCTCGACAGCTGAGAGCCAAACTAGGCCATGAGCCGCTCAGCATGACGACTGGTACAATAGCAGGAAGCTAACGGAGCCGTTCTGTGACACAACTTGCAATTTTCTCTCACACAGCGTTTTTTTAAACTGTATTCGACTGGGCAATCAAACATTTTAAACCTTATGCAAAAGAAACATTTTCAAAGGTGTCTATTTAGTGAATGGTTACACTATTCATCGTCTGACTTAGACTAATGTTATCTATTTGCTGGCTGGGCTCGCTAGCTAAACGGTGGTGGCAGCTGGCTTTCTTACTCCGGAGTCGTTCGGATCCTTTTTCCAGAACAACTGAGAGCAGTGGCCGAAAGACTCTGTCGACGTCACATAATTCACTCCGTTTCTATCTTGAAAGTCTCCATGTGAGCTACTGGTATTTGTCCTGGCGTACATCGTCGGTTCTCGGATTCTTTGACTTTTTCTGGCTGAAAAGAATTGGGGCGGCTTTTTCGGGACCTTCTTCCGAAAAGAAAAATTTCTCTTCTGTGCGTTTTGGCGGCGAACATATGGGAGCGTTAGTGGTAGTACTGCCACCTACTGGACTGGAGTTTGTTAGTAAACGGACTGAATTTTTGTACAAAGTCTTCCTGTTTTTTTTAAAAAAAGGAGAAATGTCAGTGGGTGGATGCTAGAGGAGTCCACGCCTCACGGTCTCGGTCCCTAATAAGAAAGAGGAAACAAACAGCAAAATTACAACAGGGTCCTTGCCCTACTTGACTTTACTTGACTCGTTCCCTTAAAAAAAGGCCGGAACTTGAGCATGACACTCAGGTGTTGGCAGATGTCACATGTCACTAAAAAGAACAAAAAACTACAGTGGTCTCTCTCCCTAACTGTACTATTTAACAGCTGCTATGACACAACAGGTAGAGGTACAGGTAGAGAACTTCATCTTGCTGTTTTGGTTGCACAGTGTGCTGTTGAATAAATAGTCATTGGCTATGTTGTTTTATGTAAAATTTAATGACATTTTAACTGTTAAAAATTTTCTTGTTATGCCTATCTTACTCAAGGCAACATTCAAATGGGGACCCTTAAAAAAGGTTTTAGATGCATAAAACATCTGTAATGTCAACACAGTGTTTTATCTGTGCTGTGATATATTGATTCACAAAAACATTTTCAGCTCCCAGAGTGCTAAAACTGTTTCTGGCTCTGCATATGCAAATCTAAAGGGGCACCTGGAGGTTCCACTTGAAAAGCTCAGAGGGTTTCCTACAGAAAACACTATTTGGGGCTTCAAAGGGCAAAACTGCTGTGGCCTGCAAGGGCAAAACAGCTGTGGGCCCTGCATGGGCAAAGGGGCTGCGGGCCCACGCGGGCAAAGAAGAGGAAAATCAATAAATCAAATGGATTGCTAAGATGTCTCCACTAATAGTTTAACCAGATCAATGTTTTTGCATCAGTCAAGTAGGCTATCTCAACAGACTCAACTCCAAAGAATCACACATAACACAGACTGGGTCTAATTTCTAATGTTTATTAAAACGTCAATTCTTCGAAGAATTAAGACAACAAATAATAAACTGATGGTAGTGCAATGGACTTGTGAATGGGGAATGGTGGAGGAGATAACAGAGTTACAGAGAGAAAGAGATAGATAAAGAGAGAGCAGAAATGATTATACAATGAGTTTCAATACATGTGTCATCAAAAGCCTCACTGTATAGCTAATGATAACCTAACTCAATAGCCATTAGTGTTTACTAAAAGCTGCATAAGTCTATATGTGTTTTCAAAATTGCATCCTTAGAAAGCTTTTGTTTTCTAACCTCAATCTTTGTCATTTTCACCAGATGTATATATTTCACCACATTCTGTTATACATAACAAGTATAAATTACCATGACAATGTACCTTGGTAAGTAGTAGACTAACCCACCTTTGTAAGACTGAATACCCAGAGTTAAACTTGAAGTTACTTAAGGGGCCTGTGGTGGGGTGGTCATTGGCATGCTGGGGCAGGTTGGACCTGCTTTGGCAACCTGGGGCAGGTGTGTTCCTGGAGGGATGGTGGTTGAGGGGTGTTGAGTTTCCCCCTCCTCTTGCTAGGGAAAGGGGTTCCAGAGTGTCAGCAGGGACACTCTCCTTAGTCATGCTGACCTCCTGGGTGGGGGTGGGTTTATGATATACCCACCTCAGACTCCTTGCTGCTCACAGGGGTCTGTGTCTCCCTGACCTACTCCTGCGTGGGGTGTGGAATTTTTATATCTGGTTATCTGGTGCTGCCCTTGGACATTCAGGCACAGCCCTTGGGCCAGGTATGCCTGGCTCCCTGACAGCTGGGTGGGGCAGATATGGGGGTGAGTATTGGAGCCAGTCTGGGAACTGGCTCCCAGGGTTAGATTTAGGGTTATAGGTTAGGGATGGTCCCTGCTTTGCCCCTCCTTGTCACCCCCTGTTCCATTATATCTCATTTTATATGACAGTAGGTCCTTGGGGGGCAGGACTTGGGGTGACGGGTAGGTCTGCATCATAGTGGCCAGTCACTGGTGGCTGGGGGGATGGCCTTCCTCTCTGTGTTGGTCTGACTTGGTGGGGGTAATTCTGGTGGTCTGGGTTTTCTGGGAAACCCTGGGCTCTGTCTGTGCCTGTGGGGAGCTTTGGGGGTTGTGGGCCCCAAGTTGTCACGGTGGGCCTTGGCCCGCTTCATCTGGGTGGGGGGGAGTGCTGGTTGGGATCTGCTCTCTTTGGTGCAGGTCTCTGGTTTGTGGGGCCATGTGGCTGTGGGCTTGGCTTGTGCTTGGGTTGGTGGCTTTGGACCAGGCCAGGGATTCCCTTCATGGGCCCCTCCTGGCAGGGGGCTGCTGCTTCTATGTTCTCTTGCTGGTTCTCCCTTGAGTTTAGCAGGTAGATGTCACTGTTGCTTGTGGCCCTGGGTCCTTTGTGATTGAGGGATTGTTGGCTGCTTTGATGTCTTTTGCTCTGGCCTGCTTGCCCCTTGGTGCCAGGGGAGTGCGGCTCCCCAAATCAAATACCAACCACATCCAATGAAAAACTTTCACGCAAAATTGTTGATGTCACCACATTTACCGTTATTTTAGGTTAGTACTGCCGTATTTTGCTGCCATTGCCAATGTAAATGCAATTGTAAATTCTGCTGTTATTGCCGTAGTTGTTGTTACCTTTGTTGTAGTTTATGTTGTTGTTTTCTGTATTCTCCCCTCACTTTGTCTTCCCCAATCTCTCTCTTGCCACTCTTCCCTTATGCTCTCAAGCCCAGGGGTGTTCAGTAGCCTAAAGGTCAATACAGATTGCAGAAGGAAGAGTATATCAGACTGCCAACCAGGCCTTTCATTCTGCGTGCCTAAGCTGTAGAACAGGACACATACATCCCAACTCTTCTGGAAGCTCTGGGAGTCTCCCGCATATTGATGGCAGCTCTCTGCATGCCCGTAAATGAGATACAGTTTTGCAGAATCAAAAGTGAGCGAGCAAGCGAGAAGGTGTAAAACTTTTAGTATCACTGTGAAAATAGTAAAAAGGAAATGTACATCTATGGAACATGTGCTGGAGCACAAAGACACTCAAAGAAAGAAAACTGTACACCAAAAACTCCTGTTTTAAGGACCTTTACTAACAGCTGCATGATGTTTGCCACACAGAGATTTTAGTTAAGTTTGGTTTAGTTACCTTTATTTGTAAAAGAGGGACAATATACATTAATGAACATTTGAAAAAAATGTAAACACACCCAACTGTAGCCAAAAGGCTAATTTCCATTGGCAGTTCCTCTGCCTGAAGAAACAAGGCTATGAAAACTGGTAAAAGATGACCCAAAATGAGCATTAACTAAAATTAAAAATATAGGTTATAGATACAACATCATTAAAAAGAAACACCTGGAAGTTCCTCTGAACTTGCTGTTTCTGTGCCTATAATTACCATCTATTAAGCGTTCCCTCACATGCAGGCGCATGTGCAATACCCCATTGTTTCAATGGCATCAGAGCCCTTGTCCAGCCTTGTTTGATTAGCCCTGAGCCCTCACTGACTTTGCTGACATCACTTTCTGGCTGCACAGGCTCAAAATGGTATAGCCAAATGGTATGGCCTAATTCTTTTAGCAGTGAGAACAGCAATCCGTCCTGGGCCCCACCGATGGACCACCCGCTCAACTGATGTCTTCTGTGTAAGTGTAAGTAGCACTCACTTGCACGACAACGGCATCATAAAAATGCGAGACAACAAGCGGCAGCCATAACAACCGACAGCACCTCTGCAAACAACATAGAGAGTACCCTTATACTTCAAACATTTTTATCAGCTGTGTTGTTTTGATTAGCCCACTAAGTTCTTCTGCTTTAATATCCTGCAGACTGGAAGAGCGTTCTTCATTTTTCTAGTTTGCTGGAAGTCTGGTTTCGCGCACTGCTGCTTGTAAAAAACAAGAACATCACAGATGTCTGTGTGTATTTGCATATAGAGCAGGGGAGTGAGATCCGATGACATGTGGTCACCAGAAACGCATTTGGAGACACATGTTTATACCAGGTGGGAACACACAAGATTAGCACTGTCCACTTGTGATCTGATCACTCAGAACGGATTGAAACCAGGTGGGAACAGGCTCTATGTTAACTTTAAAAATTAAACAGATCATTTGTAAATACTTTTATCTTAGTTGGATGGTCATTTCCATTAGCACATAATCTTTTGATCACATGCTGTTTACAATACTCGTCAGCATTCACCCACTCACACAGATTCACACACCAATGCCAGGTGTCTTAAGTACAAAGTGCTCAAACCTGCTTTTTAGGAACTCATTCATACACATTCAAACACCACTGGCACCACCATCTGGAGCAGTTTAGGGTTCAGTATCTTGACCAAGGATACTTCAAAATAAAGACTGGAAGAGACATAGATCAAACTACCAAACTTCTGATTAGTAGACAACACGGTCTACCTCCTGAGCTACAGCTGTCCTGTTGTGTGTTAGCATGGGCTAACAGGCTTATTGCATAGCGATTAAGGCTTAGTGTGTATTGATTCATCAATCAAAGACAGCATACTGCAATATTTCCTTGCATTTAGCACGTAGTTCTACTGCTACGGGTTTTATACCAAGGTATGAGACATTATAGTAAACAAAACAACATGCCAGCAAGGAATTTCAGACAACCAAGGGCTGAGTTTTGGGGTAACTTCTTTCTCTGCATATTTCTCTCTATAGTGCACACTCCATGGTACCAAATTGTAGCACTGTTTAATTTAGGTGAATAGATACTCAGTTCATTACCCAACCATAATGACTGTTCTTCATAACGTATACTTCAGGGCCTAAGCCTACAATCGATGCTACCCATATCAGCCATAGTGCCAAGGCCAGGTTGAACTGGCTGAGTAGACAGTAAAGCATCTTAAACATAACTAAACTTACTGCTCCCTTTATTGAAGTTGGCTCATGTACGGTCAGTAATTATCCACATACAACATTTTACTAAGTGTTGTGGGACCATGTCTATCAAAAATCAAATTAATCCACTGGGTCTTCACTGGGTCAGATGTTGAGAGTAGATAAAGATTTTGTGTTTGTTCCTGTAGCCAACACCAGAGCAATTAGTATGCTTTGCCTGCACCTTAACCATACCCAGCACTGTGGAGCAAAGAAAGGATGCCCTTTTTCTTTTGTGGCTGTCTGTAAAAAGGCTGGGGACACATATTTTCATTGGAAAACCATGAAAAAGTTATATTCAAACTGAACAAACTGAACAAACTTTTATCTGTAAAATAACTGCACAGGCATGTATTATGAAGTGGGCTCAACAAACCTGACCTGCCCATTCTAGATTAATTAAATATAACAAACATAAATTCAGCAAAACACTTGAATGTGGTTGTCAGCACGGTAAATTGATCTACAACTACACAAGTGCATTTACATAAAACGGGCAGTGTTGCAGCATATTACCATCTATACGCTGTTAAAAGAAAGTGCTTCTAAACACCCTTATTGTGACTTTGAGACAATACAAGAAGTGCATTGAAGCCTCTCCCTTAGAGGATGTTCACGTTAAACATTAGTTTTGGTGTTTGGAATCAATTCAACACAATATTTCTCTTCTGAAATATGACTAATGTTAGTCAAAACATAAATGAGATTATTGAGCTCTGAGTAGTTTTCAAGTGTTTCAATACACTATCACACTATGGAAACACAGAGTTATTGTATTTCCAAAAGCTGGAAATTTATGTTTAAAAGCTCAAAAGTACCTTTTCTGTTTTGTGTTCAAGTGTATCCTGAAAAATGTTACAGTAAGAAAATCTATTTAAACATTTTTGACTGAAAGTATAAGGTCAGTTGGATGTTGTTTTTATCCAAAGTAACTTGTTTCAAAAAACCTTTTCAAGATGCTATTTCTTGTCTCAATATTTACAAAGACAGTGGAAGGTGAAAGGGTCCAATCAGGAGTTCAACTGAGGCCAGTGAAGGCATGGTAAATTCTAGAGGGGGAGAACATAACCACTACTCTATCTGGAAATTGCTAACATGGCCTGCACTTAGTGCAAGTTTGTGTTTCAAAGCAGGGTAGTGTAGCATTTAAACAGATCGAATGACCATAAGGAAAAAAAAAAACATCAGTGCCTATGTTCACAAAACATCTAAAGTCTTAAAGTAGCTCCTAACTTGCTAATTTAGGGAGAAACTAATGGATGTGTCTGTCCTGACGAGGGGATTCCTAAATTTTTTTTTTTTTTGTCTGCATTTGTACTCATAGTTTGAGACCACATTGGGTATCAACTTTTTATGAGATTAATGCACTTTTAGTCTTGCAGACAAAATTTTTATTCTTTTAGTGCGTGCTCGTGACCATCACCCGCCCTCCTTGGATACTGGCCTATCAGACTTTATTA
>JAPZDY010000009.1:20474520-20492266 GCA_029783645.1 Ctenochaetus hawaiiensis | reverse complement strand
TGTTGAGGTCCCTCTCCAGTCTCTGCTGATGCCTTCGCTTTGCCTCCTTGATGCCAGCTTTCAGTTTTGCTCTGGCAGTGTTGTAAGTTTCTTTGTCACCTGACTTAAAAGCAGCTCTTTTGGCTCTGGAAAGAGCTCTCACCTCTCCATTATCCAGGCTGCCTCATTAGGGAATGATTTAACTGTCCTTATTTTTACCACATCATCAGCACATTTGCTGAGGTATGATGTCACTGATGATGTGTATTCTTCAAGGTCGATATGATTGTCCTGGGTAGAAGCATCTTTGAACATCTGCCAGTCTATGCATTCAAAACAGTCCTGTAGAGCTGCTGTAGCTTCATCTGTCCACACTTTAACTGTTTTTACAGTTGGTTTGACTTGGTTTTTGACAAGTGGATGTAAGTAGGCAGGAGAAGCAGGGAGATGTGGTCTGACTGGCCAAAATGAGGTCGAAGGAGGGCTCTGTAGCTGCCAGGAACATTGGTGTAGACATGGTCCAGTGTGTTGTTTCCCCTGGTGGAGATGTGAACGTGTGAGTGGAATCCAGGCAAACCAGTTCTGAGGTCCGTTTGATTAAAATTAACAATAATAACAGCATCTGGCTGTTATGCTCCTTTTTCGTTTTGTTATGCTATCAACCTAATGCAAGACCAGTTTACTACAGTACTGGTACCTGAAAAGAAGCTTAAGTCATTTACTCACAGTCCTGTTTATTGTGCTTTTTCCCAAAATAAATTAGAGGTCAGTGAGTAGTATACCAGAGTTTTCTTTTTCTGTGGTACTTGTCACTATCATGTGACACAGATTTTGGCTATCACACTATACAATGTTTGTGCTTGCTCATGTGTACTTTTTTTAAAGTGTGAGAGATTGCAAGGAATTTCACTGACATCAATCTGCATCTTTATGTCAGATGGCAAAGTTAGTTTTAACAGTGGCATTATGTCTGGCATTTCTGGCTTTTATATTGTGCATACTGAATCTGATTGCCTTGTGTTTTTTTTTTTTTTTTTTTTTTTGACATCCTTGGAAACATCTCCCGCCATCTCTCTTTGGTTCAAAGGTCTGTAAACATCTCTTTTTATTGTAGCCAGTGGAGTCAGTGTTGTTGGTTTTGTTTTCTTTCTTTTTCTTTCTGTTTGATAATTTGATTGGATTTTGGTTGGCTGTTTTTTGTTTGTTTTATTGGTTTAAGGGGGATTTTCTATATGCATAGTGTTATTTCTCTCTTTCATTGAGCTGTTTGTTTTTTCTTAATCTGTGAGTGGTGCTATTTGAGATTCTGCATTACAGTGTCTACTTTCATCCTTCCAACATCTGAGGCAAAAGAAGTGCTTGTTTTTATTTCGGCAAGAATTCAACTTCTGAAATGTTCTAATCTGGTCTGTTTAAAAAGAAGACTTTTATTTGCAATTACTTTTACCCACAAATCACATTCTAGTTCTTTCTTTGTTAAACTTTAGGATGCAAAGAATGTAGAGGAATAAATATCTTTTTAGGTTACAAAGATCTAGGTTAGTCTGCAGAGTAACTAGACAACAGTTGAAAATACCTTTTATACGGTATCATTTGATTAACAGTTTTAAAAAGAAACACCCCCCGACATTTCCCCCAACAACTTCATAATTGTATGAAAGCCCTAAGATTCAAGATTCAAGATTCAAGATTCAAGATCACTTTATTGTCATTACAACAAGTGTAACAAAATTTAAGCGGACATGGTTTAATTTTTAATTTTTTTTACAAGTCGTTTTCTTGAGATAACGAGATAGTAATTCGTTATCTCGAGAAAACAAAGTTTGTTTTCTCGAGATAATGTTTTCAAAGTTCGTTTTCTCAAGATAACGAGTTATTATTTCTTTATCTCGAGAAAACGGCTTGTAAAAAAAAAAATTCAACCATGTCCGCCTAGGGCTTCCGTATAATTGCATGAGCCGGCACTGCCAAGTTAATGGGCTATTATACTGTTAAGTATATTATTCTTACATATGCTTAGACTCAGACTCAGACTCAGACAACCAGAGAGGGCAATTCATTTTTAGCTGTTCCAATGGGGTTCAAACCACCAACCCTCTGATTACTAGACGAGCCACTCTTCCTCTTTTCTTAAAGCCGCCTGGCACCAAAGAGTTGTAAATGAAAACAGGAGGTTACATGATTGGCAGTGGTGTTCAGTTTTACTTCTTCTGTCCATTTTGTTCCAGTTAATGAAGTGAAGACCACACCTTAAAAATGAAAGAAATGAAAGAACGATTGTCATACAAGGCTTGTTTCCTGTTGTCACTTAGTCAAACATACAGTAAGGGCTGCTGCAGTGACAGTTTGCAGGGGAGCATTATGTTGCCATATTTCCCTACCTAATCCTGAGACCTTTGTCAGATACCATTTTTTTGGAACTTCTGAAACATTCAAAACAACATGAGTTTTTAATGCATCACCCACTCCTGAATAACACCTTTCTATTTTAAAACAGAAAGAACAATATTAAAAACTAAAAAGCCATTGAACTTAAAAGCTTCATTTAATGTTCAAAGGATTTATAATTACTGTATGATAAAGTTTTTACTCATTAAATTTGAAATTAAGCTGGTCAACCTGACAGAAGAAGCACAAAAGCTTCTTGATGCCAAGGGCTGTTATCATACACAAAGTCTGTGGAATATTGGACAATGAACAATAATGTTACAACAATTTCAACTGCCATGGGAAAATGTGCAACATGGATGCCACACCACGGAAACACATTATTTAATCAAAACAAAAGCTGTGACAACTTTTTATCACAAATGTCTTAAGAATGTACCGGTGAAATGTCAAGTTGGTCCATAAATTATGTAGGATGAGTTTGGGAAAATTCGAATCGCCTAACAACAAACACTAAATTCCGAATTGCTGCCTTTACACTGACTTTGAGTTTAACCTACAAGAGACTTCTAGATATGATTAATACACATGCCTTACAATTTGTAAGGTTTGGTACATATCAGTGCAAGTAGCCATGGGGGCTTCACTAGCCTGGAAATATAGTTTATTCAGGCTACCTGCATGTAATTTGTTATGAATTTGTCAGATTGCATTTTATAATCACCAAGTAAGAATTACAAATAGAAACAAAAAATAACTGCACAAAACACATCTAATGTCCAACATATATAGACAAACTGTAAAGCAATGTTGACTACACATTTTAACATATGCATATGCAATTTCATTTCCCAAAGGGGTGAAATGAACTCCATCCAAAATTATGGCTTATTTTTCAGGGTATTAAACTTAACCATAAAACCACCTATTTCAATAAAAATGTTTTTATCACACTGTTCACTCATATTATATGGCCTTGTTTGTAAGGTTTGGTACATATATATGTACTTATATATATGTACTTATATGTACTTATATGGCCTTGGCTTGGTAGTTCTCCTCCAGCGTCAGTCAGTGATGGAAGATTATTATCATCCCTGTATATTGTCCGTGGAGGTCCTGCATAGTCACATTTATTTAGCTTTTACCTAGCATGCATGCTTGATAATGAACTTAACTGAGAACACACACTCAACATTTATAAGAATCCCTGTCAGCAGTTTTAAAGACCTCTCTTTTATCATTGTGGTCTATAGAAAAAATGCTTTTCGGGCTGCAGGGGATATTTTTATTGCAGTCCCACGAGCGGCCACTAAAGGAATTGGAAGCAAAGCCCAGCTATGGCACCTTATCAAATTCTCATCCATGCCAAAGTCACTTCCACATCCATCCTTGAGAGGCATGACCAGCCACAGTTCATTTGCATTTAAAGCTACAGGTACAGAAACAGCATAGTCAGAAGACAGCCTAAAATAGAAGGGGACTGGGGCATGCCTGAGCATATGACCCAAGCAATGTTTTAAGAGAGGAACTTCACAGGCATGTTTTGGGGACCTCTATGACCTATTAACACTGTCAAAAAGGGGCATAATATGGGACACTTAATTGCTCTGCATCACTGACTGACATGACCCATTATGTGTGGATGCTTGTGTGTGAGAGATCCTGCAGAGCAAGTCAGCACTTTGTAGAGGAACCATCTGCTGTTAGTGTTTGGGTGTATGTATGAAGGGGTGAATGAAAAACTAGAAAAATTAAAAAAATTTCAGTCCATTTACCATTTTTGTTGCTTGGGCTTCAATCATTCTTACTGTTATGAAAGGGCTTTTGCATACTTACACAGTAAAAGCACCCTGTGATGATTACTTTTCTGTAAATAATAAGCATTTTTTGAGAGAATTAAGGATGTTTTCTATAAGGAAAATATTGTTGCTAGACTATGATTAAAAACAGGTATATTTCTGGCTAAATAGCCACCAGTTATTTCATACCTTTTCAAGTGATTTGATTCACTGGGTTCTTTCTATTCTCACTCAGACCTCTGATTATGGTGGGAGCCAAAAAATGATCATTGAAATACGCTAGTATCCATGGACAATCTTGAAAGACATTTATGCATGAGCTGTGCCTGTGAACATGGCTGTAATGTATATTTGTATGTATCCTGATGAAAATGAATAAAAAGTTCAAAAAAATAGCATTTTTAAGTCATTTCTGCCTTTCCCAACCTAAGACACCCAGATAAAACATTTTTACCACTGTGTTTAGGAGTGATCTTTGCCAGTATCAGCTCTGGACTGGGAGAACTGTCCTACCTCTCACTTACCGTCTTTTTTGACAGGTAAAAAATTATTCCTTTCAACCTTTTCTTTTACGAATGAAATTAAATTAAAGGACAAGATCCCAATTTATTTAGAATTACAATAAAGAATCATTTTTGACATTCAAAGCTTCTATTGAAGTTTTGTTTATAGCTTAGAATGTCTTTCGTCATATTTCTGCCCAGTGTTACTAGTGTATAGATAGATGATTAGATTAGATTAGATTAGATTAGATTAGATTAGATTAGGTTAAATTTGATTGTTTAATACAAACCTGTCATTAACAAGTGTAAAATTGAAAGATTATTTGCAATAATATAAAATAGCCACTGATGATAAGCCAGCAAACCATGTGAGATGCACACACGTTTACACTTATGCGTCATACATTGTGTTGTGTTTTTGTAATGTGTGGGTAATTAAATGCACTTTTTTCAGTTTTTAAATATACTTTGTTTGGATTGTTTACCATTTCCTTCAGGGATGTACTTGAAGGCTGGGGCTCAGGTACTGGTGGCGCTGGTGTTGCTGGAGCCCTTATCTACTCATGCCTCACACAAGTTGGCCTGTCACCCCAAATTACAATTCTCATGATGCTGGTTGTCCCATTTGCTATGTTGATAAGGTAAGTGTGGAAGTACTCCAAAAATCATGCATTTGTTACCAGTATGTCTGTTTCAAAGTGCTTTTCAAAAGTTTTGCCTCCATCTCAAGGAATGTTCGGCTATTTTCCCTTTGAGGTGTTATGATTAAAGCCAAAGAGAGTGGTTGTTCTTAAAAAATATCTGGAATGGGATTATAGATTTGGATTTCACTTTTAATAAGAGCTGCCTGACTTTTAGTCCTCTAATTTGCCCATTTGCACTTAAAATGTCGTGGCTTTTATTTCCAAGTACTACTTCCTTTGTTTTACTCCCAATACTGATGAAACCATTCTTCCTGCATATTGCTCATCCTAACTTCCACCAGCTATTTTTTCATGCTGGTTCCTCCACCTTCATTGCCTCAGTGGAAAAGCAGGGAGACTGAAATTATAGCTGTGGAGCCTGAGGAGAGACGGCAACTTATGAGCGGGACAGAAAGCGAGGAGCAGGAACAATCAATCCCTGGTATATCCACCCACACTACAAATAATAAAAAACATAATAAACTGCTATAATGAAAATTAATGACATTAAACTACAATGAGCCTATTCAGCTGAAGCAGAACTTTAAGAAATAAACCATATATTGTTTTGTTGCTCAGTGAGCAGACAAATCTAACAGCAGAGTTCAATCTTAGCTAAAGCTGTGCAACACATTCATTGAAAGTAAGGCTAGATACCAGTATTTCATAGCTTAAGGATAATAATATCCCGGTTCCAATTTGTATTAAAACTTTCCATCTCAAATGATACCTAAATTCAATATTCATTGTACCCGGAACAAGAGGGAAAAAAAGGCTATTTGTATATCAGAAGTGAATTTTTGCAAGCATTCCTAGAATGTGTTGGAAACTGGCTACCACTACACCTGCAACACCTATACAGTCATGAAAATTTTAACTTACCATTTTAAAAAAAAAAAAAAGAACATTTTCTCCAGGCAATACCATAAACTTGAGTAAGGTTAGGTCAGACTGGCTTAGACAGACTCTGCAGTGCTTTCCTGCATTGTGCTAAAATGGTTTGTTTTCTCGCAAATCTTTGGTCTGAACTGGCCCCATTAAGTAAGCGCTGTAGTATCAATATTCATGTGATCACTGACATGGTCACGCCACCCTCTACATCAACTACACTTCCTTTATAAAAGTTTTCCTAAAACAGGAACAGTGTTGAACTGTCAAACAAGAGAATCCTTATATCGTTTGCTCTTGTTTAATCTTTATTTCTGTTTACAGTTTTACTTCATTAAATAAGTTCTCAAAATAAGGGGAGCATTGTACAAATTGAGTATAATCAGGCTCAAACTTCCCTGCTAAAACAGCTTGTTTTATTATTAAATGGTTTGTTTTATATTGACCCTTACTGTATAGGTGGTAATACCTCATTTTCCTCATTTGATTTCTGAAATCAAGCAGACTCACCGAAATTCTATCCCTCCTCTTTATGAGACATATCTTCAAGCTATTGTGCCTTGATTAGCAGAAGAGCAGGCTCATCATGTTTAGGTACCAATTCTTCTGTGTTATTCAAATTATCCTTTTGCACCAAGAAAATGCTGTACCCTGCTGCTATGTTGTAGCTCTGGCGATGCATTTCATAATTGAAAAAGATGACATAATTCATAACACAGGTAAAATTTACCTGATATAGGGAGAAACGCATCTATGTTGCAACCAGTCTTCAAGGTACAGACATTCAGTCTTAAGAGGTCCATTTTGAGCTAGGTTTTGGTTTCAGTGATTTTTACAATCTTGCATTGTAAGATGACATTTAAAGAATCTTATATCCTGAAAAAAACCGTTAAATCTAAGAGGCAGTGGCATACTCACACTAACTTCAGTTGTCAGCCGTGTTTAACATTTAGCTCACTTAAAATTAAAAGCCCAAGGCATTGCTCTATGAATAAGGAAACAATATTTATAAATGTGTGTGTCTGTTAGTGTGTGCTTGTGTGTATATAAGAGAGAGCGAGGAAATGACATCAGTCAAATGTACTAAAATAAACCCACTGTTTAAGGACCTTACTGCTCCGTAATGACTTATTACCAAGAGACTTTGCATCTTCTTCAAAATGTACCGCACCACCAGAAACAATACAGACAGATCAAAGGAGGCTATTAATTTTGTCTCACACTGCCCTACAGTGTAAATATTAATGAAGTGTAACTTCAAAGTTATGCTGCTTGTTTTAAATAACTACACAGGCCATGTTTTCTTCCCTGTAATGTAACAGAGGAGAGATACTCTGGACCTCTCACCTTCACAGAGAAACTTTACACCTTTAAAGTAAGTATACCTTTCGTATTTCTTCAGACTTGAAAATATCAGAATTTTTTGGTTATGCTCGGATTTTCTTTATTTATCTTCATGTGAGCAGGGCTTGCTATTGTTTGTGTTCCCCCTGGGACTGGTCTACTTTGCTGAGTACTTCATCAACCAGGGCCTGGTAAGTTTTCTGGTGCTGTCTGGCATCACATTCATCTTATTGCATGTTATTAAGCCAACCCCAACTTCCTTTTAGTGTATAGAATGTCAAGATATAAAATTCAATGCAACACACTGAGATATACAATTGTGAATACAGTATAATGGAGATGTGTTTGTTTACAGATGGAACTCCTGTATTTCCCCAACTTTTTTCTGTCTCATGCAGAGCAGTATCGCTGGTCAGTTAACCAAACTAGAATGTTATTCCGAGGAAATTAAATTATTACAATTGTCAGGGTGTAGTCTTATATTATTTAAATGATTGTTTGTATGCTCAGGTACCAAACACTGTACCAGGTTGGTGTGTTGGTGTCTCGATCCTCCCTTTGCTGTGTGAAGATCAGAAAACTGTGGGTTCTCTCTTTGCTACAGGTAAGGAATATGAAAATAAAGAACAAATCAGCAGAAAATAGATGTTTTGGATGTAAGGTTAGGCTGCCTGGGTTACAGTATCCCTAAAGAGTAACTAAGCCCAAAAATTTTTGGTTGAATTCCTTTCTCCCTGAAATTCAAAAATTTATATATACTCACTGCTGTATATGTTTATATGTGTGTGTGTGAAAATGTAATGCTCCCCCAGTGCAGGTGAAGTTAGTCAACAGTGCCTCGGCCAAGATAAAACAAGACTTAATATGGACCAATCAGCCCAGTATTAAACACCTACTCTGTGTGGGTCCTCCTTGTGCTGCTACAACAGCTTGTACCCACTGAAGCATGGGACTTCTGGTGATGCCCTGTGATGTCTGACACCAAAACAAGTTTCTAACAGCATTTCTAACAGTCCGACAAGAACTGGTTTAAGTTCATTTATAAAGCTTGTAATGGAAAAATGCCATCAGCACTTTTTTATTTACCTTGCCGTAAAGTCATAATTTAACCCATTCAAGTGATTACCCAATGCTTAAAATCCCAGGTACTCTGAAATTAGGAAAACCACATAGGGTGATTCTGCTGCACACACTTTTACAACACGTACCAAAACTTAGCAAAATCATTTTAAATGATGTACAATAATTTTTTTCTTATATTACATATTTGTTGATTTGTTTTCACATGAATTGTTTTGTGCGTATTTATCCTTTTTAAACTGTACTTTCAGTCTCATTTGAAATGAGTGCATGCCTTCATGATTCTTGAGTATTAGAGTAAAAGTTGAATGAATAAACCAAAGAAGGCAGATATTGTATATTTTAGCTACAAAGTTTAATTATCGAAGACTGCTTACCAAGCAGCGGCTTTTGTTAACATGTTGCAATTCTGTTCATGTTCAGCTTGTGACTGCATATCTTTTCGGTTTTCAGTGCAGTTAGTTAATGTCTTGTTTTAACATGCTGACAGTCAGTTCCTTATCTCTCCTCCTCTCTGCCCTCCACAGGTGGTGAATTCAGTGTTTCTCCTGTTTGCTGTGTGTTACCAGTTCCTGCCTAGTGCCTGGCTGGTGTTTAGTATTGTCTTCTATGAGGGTCTGCTAGGTGGTGCTGCATATGTCAACACCTTCTATTTCATTAGCAAGGAGGTCAGTTTAACTTTTGTCAGTTAGATTGGACATCGGAGTATCCATGTGTAACTAAATAAGGGCAGTGGATGTTAAAGCAAACCCAAAACCACCAAAATGTTAACTTGTTGACATTATACAATCAATATAATGTACATTTAACAGCTCTCATTCCTTTAGTACA
The DNA here is from genome assembly GCA_029783645.1 of Ctenochaetus hawaiiensis. Taxonomy (NCBI): domain Eukaryota; kingdom Metazoa; phylum Chordata; class Actinopteri; order Acanthuriformes; family Acanthuridae; genus Ctenochaetus; species Ctenochaetus hawaiiensis. The sequence continues at coordinate 20,482,768 of JAPZDY010000009.1, read as the reverse complement.
ACAGAGTCACTTAACACTGCTGCTCCTATGTTCTTAAACAGATTTGTTTTCTTTTCATTTCATAATATTTTTCCTCTCAGCTACTTTTAAATAATTGCCTTTCAAGCTTTTGTCAATGACACTCCATACTTTCTACTTAAATTTTATATTAAAAGCCTAAGTTAAGTGCATAGTCCCTCTCTCTGAGCCACAGAGAAAAAAACTGCAGAGGCTACTGAATTACTGTTGGGAGCTTAGCAGCATCGAAACTGGTAAGGGACCTTTGATATATGTAGCTTACAAAAACAGTGTGTCTATTGAGAATAGGGCTGCAGAGTGTTAAGTGGGACATAGCTGTGAAAAAAGTTATTGTAAAGATACAATGTTCAGAGTAAAATGGTTTTACAGAGCATTTATTTGTGACTACCTGAACTGCTACTTGAGATATCCCTTATCTGACAGTTCTTTGATTTAATCTGTGTGTTGTTGGCACTGTTGCTTCACAACTTGGAGATCAGGGATAGATTCCTGGCTGTTCTAATTTCTTCCACCTTGTGGACGGGACAGGACATGTAGCAACAGTGGGGCTGAGGACCAAATTTATTGTGTGAAACAGAGCTTTGGGACTGTGAGAGTTTCTAGAAATGATGGTGGCGAAATATTTTGCTCTTGCAGCTTTAACAGATTGCTGATAGTTTGCCAGGGTGCCTTTCAAAATGTCAAATGAGACTTGAAGTCTGTCTTTTTCCCATTTGCGATCTGCCTGTCGACAACGTTGCCTAAGAGCACGGGTCTGACTATTCAGCCATGGTTGACTTTTAATGCGAGGTTTTTTGAGTGTCTGAGGGGCCACGGAATCTAAAATGTCTCCACAGATTGAACTGAATGCTGTGATCAGTTGTTCTGTGCTCAGGTGATGGGGATAGCCAAGTACAGTTTTAAAAAGAGAGGAGGCCGAGTAAGCATCTGCAAAATTACGAGCAGTGGATGTATTTATACAGTGAAAGCATCTGACAGGTAATTTATGGTTGGGGACAGCATGAAACGGGGTTGAGAACATGATGCATCTGTGGTCAGAGACACCCAAATCATCCACATTCAGCGAGGTAATGGTCAGGCCAGGTGTAAATACTAGGTCCAGAGTATGGACATGGATGTGAGTTGGGCCGGAAACACGCTGAATAAAATTGAAGGAGTCCATTGTCCCAAGAAATTCAGCAGCGCTGGCATTGGAGTGAATGTCCACATGAAAATTAAAATCCCCAGTGATTAAAATCCTGTTAAACTTTAAAACAACTGATGATAAAAACTCAGGGAACTAAGACTGAAAGGTGGCATTGTGTTTGGGTGGGCGATACACAGTTATACATAAGACATGATCTGCACCTCCCGCTTTGAACATAAAAACCTCAAAACTTGAATAAACATGAGATGAGATGGGTATGCACTGGTGACAATTTCTGAAAATAACTGCAATTGCAATTAATAAAGTAAACAAAAAGCGAATAGTTATGCAAATCAGAATTCACGGCAGAGCTTTTGTATTGGGTTGTTTGTATTGATTAAAGTTGCTAGTTAAATTCATGGTGTTCGTATTGTTTCTGTGCACATTTAAAAAAAATAATAATAATGTCATACATTGCCACGTTGCCCTTATCTGTGAGTTGTAGCTGTTTTCATCCACCTACATTTATTGTTTATTATGAGTTCTTCCTAAAGTCTGTTTTTTCTCCTATAGACAGATGACAGACAGAGGGAGTTTGCCATGGCCGCTGCTAGTGTGGGAGACAGTCTGGGGATAGCTCTGGCTGGACTCACTGCTTTCCCCGTGCACAGATACTTCTGTTCTCTCTGACCCAGTCCCAGGATGTGGGTTCTTTCCATCTGAGGGTTTTTTTATATTTAAAAAGGACCAAGGGACCATCTGACAAAAGTAATTTTTACTCCAACATTAAACATTGATTTCTTGTACTGTGTTCAATGTGGATGCACCGCCAGTGAGCAGAGGTGGCATTTAAGAAACAGACTGTCTTATTAACTAATCCTTTTTATCTACTGATCTACTGATCTGCTTGTTGTCACAAATAAATGATTTACCAGAGTGCCTGTGTAATTTTATGCTGCCCTCCTACTCCCACATTCCCTAGGTGTCAAACAAAGGTGCTAAATGGGGCTGTCTGTTATAAAAGCAGCGGCAACCCACACAAGTGTGCTGATGGTGGACCATGCTATGTCTAGTTTGGTCAAAGGTTGTGTTTCCTAATCAGGAGATAATGACACCATGGCTTTAGAAGTGTTGGTCTGAGAGTAGCTGCAAACCAGACAGGTGAATACTGAAACCTGTATAAATTGAACTTTATTATTATTTTTTTTTTTACCAATTAAAGCTGCAAAAACACACCCAAAATTAAAATATATATTAAAATGGACTTCCTGGGTTTAGGTCAATAAAAAAGAGACTTTTTTTTTTAAGTCTTGGCATGATACCTGTGTTTACCAGATTTCATTCATGTAGGTAAAAATAACTTATTTGCTTAAATATTTTGATCATTTTCAGATGGCACTACAGAGCCATTGGACCATGCTCCTTCCCTACATGTATTTAAGATACTAATATTTGACATGACTGACAACTTCAGCAGGTTTGGTGAGATTACACTGGTCCCTCCAACCTAAAAAACAGTAGGATTCGTTATGGTGAAACACTTAAGATGGCTGCCCCACTACAGCCATTTGTTGCCAAGCCATTTGGCCATGCCCATATGCGGAAACTGTAACATTCAAAATTTTTTGACTGCGACTGCTGTGCATTCCAAATTTGGTGAGTTTTCAAACATGTTAAGTCACAAAAAAGCAATTCATTTGGCAGAATCAAAAAAATAATAATAAACGGAACGTAATTTTAAGAGGGTCCTTGCACCCTCGATGCTCGGGCCCTAATATTCTGAGCATATCCAATAGGGTCCTCGCACCACTCTTAGTGCTTGGGCCCTAATAATAATCTTAGCAAATCCCATGGGGTCCTAGCATGGCTTTCAGTGCTCAGGCCATCAAATGTTACAGTAATAACCGTAAAGGTCAGAGTTGCTTATATAACTAAAACTATAACTATAACTATATATATATATATATAAACATTTAGAAAAAGGGCAGATGAACTTATTTTGTAGTTCCTTCAGTATTCATTTCACATGCTTGTAATTCTAAGTTTATATTGTCATTATCAGTATGGGACAAGAAAAGACAATACCCAGATCCTGTTTATGTAACTGACATCTGGCAAGAGATGCATAAGTATCCACTGCTGTTCCACCAGACTATGGGTATTTTTTTTCTCATACTTCTTAACTCTTTTCTCCACTCTTCTTAACTGTGTATAAAAATAATATAAAATTTTTATGAATGTATATGTAAATTTTTTCTTTAACTTTCTGTTTGTTGGAGTAGAATAGAGAGACTACAAAATATGTTTGTTATATACCCTAATGGTTTAAAATTTTAGTAAGTGAATCCTGTATCTTGTGTCTTGCAACACATTGAACAGGGGTGATAACAAACGATAAAGGGAACATATGCCTGTCATCCATGTAAAGATTTGTTTTTGTTGATGACTTTTCTGTTAGCATATTTATGGAGTTACGCTTTTTGCTACAAATTTAGTTTTCATGTTTTCAATTGTTTTCATGTTTTCTTGAAGTACTTTCCTATTATGTCAAATTGGTTGAAATGTGTTTGCTATCAATTTGTCACAGATAACAGGTTGTGCTGCTCATGTTATTTTGAATAACATGAGCAACACAATTCCATATTTTTGAAAAATGATGAAGTGCATTTAAAAAACAGTGCAAATCATTATCACAGGCATTTTTAACAGACCACAAAAGTAATTGCCTGGTGCCTCCTCCACAAGGGTGCCTTGTAAATTTGGGTCTAAAATGTTTTCCTTTCTTGTCACTCCAACCAAATAATAATATGTGACAGATCAAAAAATCTGTCTACATGTAAATGTGGGCCTATCCAATAAAAATAATTCTTTGCCAATATTTATTATCACGAACATTTCAAACCTTATACCTAATTTCAACTTAAACTACATTGCAGTGCCAGACATAAAGTGATGTAACATTTCAAGTTTCCAGCTCTACAATCTCTCTTTCGGCCCTCAGCATCTCTACTGTGTTTTTCAGTCACCTGACCAGTTCTCTCTGTGCAGCTTTGTATTACTTGTTGCTCTGGCCTTTTGCCCTCTTCTTCAGAGTGTCGGTAACTCCTCAGCATTTTCAGGTGATGCCTCTGCTTGCTCAAGGAGATACTGGAACTATGGTATATTTAGCTCCACCAGGCGTTTGGTCAGACTGTGGGAATCAACACTTTCTCCTATGGCCAGTTGTTAGGGACCAGCAGCCTCCTCCTTAACTTCAGGGCTATGAGCCTGATCCTGGCTGCTTCTGGTTCCGCTGCATTTTGGCTTTTGACTTCTGACTTCTTCCATCTCTTCTTCAGCCTCTGAGGCATCCTTTTCCATCTTAACCTCCTACTCCTCAGTTGATAGTGACAGAGCTGAGCTAAGGGACAAGGTCAGAGCATGAACTGTGGACTCAAACCATTCCCTAGGGTTTCCCTTGCACAGCAGAGCAGCTAGGAGGCTGGTGGTGGTTGCAGTCTCAAGTGTAGCCCAAGTGGTTTCAACTTGAGATGGTGATGTGTTAGACCCCTATGTCGAGGGTCTTGGCATGAGGGACTCTGGATTGGGGGGCTCTGGAAGTGGAAGAGATTGGTGGAGAGGCTGGAGTCGAGAGCGCTGGTGGGGTCTAGTGGTGGAAGGTTTACCCCCTACAGACATTGCATGACTGGTGGGGTGCAAGGCTGTTGAAGTGGATGGTAAAGCCGAGGTCAAGGTCATCGTTGCATATCCCTGTAGTGTTGGAGAACTTAGGCACTGGGGAGCCACAGGATTTGGTGGAACCCATCTTCTTGGCTCATCTGGTGTAATTACAGCATAGTTAGGGAAACCTGCCCCTTGGGTGACATTCTTGGGGCCACCCATTCCTGCTGGCCTGTGTCCTCTATTCATGGGAGGCAGTTGGTATTCTGGACTATACTGCAGGCGTTGGGCTGGCATGGCCTGATAGGTTTTCTTCTGCAAGAATCCCATCAGTTCAACTGCTGGGACCAGAAGCCTGTTTTGGTGGGATTCCTATTTGTGCAGCTATTGTCTCATTTTATATGACAGGTACGTAGCCACCATCATTCATTACTATTTCACATTGGAAAGCTGTTTCTGTAGTTGTGTTACAAAACAGCTTTCTCTGTCAAAACATACCATCTACTGTCTCGAGCTCAACCAATTTGACCTCGCACTGTTTGTGACCACCACCCACCTTCCTTGGATACTGGCCAATCAGACTTTATTACATGAATTTCCTGTTGTCAGCCTAAGAGGGCAGTGCTACACCAAAGTGAATCGGAGGGAAACTAGGGAAAGAAAGGATGCATTGAGGGGAGGAGGAAGAAAAAGACGAAGAAATAAATAAACGAATAGATGGATGAATAAAATTTAAAATAGGAAAGAAAAGAAAATTGTAAATAAAAGGGAGGAGGAAGACAGGCAGTGCTACAAGTATGAGATGGACTAGGAATTGCTTTGTTGTATTAAACACCTCCAACAAGATAGCAACAGTAGACAAGAGGAAGTATATTGGTCACCAGAAATGTGGGAGTCCTGATTGTAAGAAATGGCCCAGTGGAAGGCAAGAGTCGAAATAGAATGAACAGTAGATATTAGCAGTGTGTTGGGTTTAAAGAGTGATTTAGCACTTTCTGGCAGGTACCATATGTTTCTTAGTTACTTTATGATGTGTCCCAGCAGAAGCTGGTGGATCATGGATGGCATGCATGTAAGCATTCACCAAGCATGCATGGGAAACTATCACCAGTGTACAAAGTCGTTGCCCAGGCTCAGTGAGGTGAGGTGGGCCAAGCCGCCACCCCAGGCTGCAAGAGCAACCAAGAATAGCGCGCCTGAGAGGCTGCCCAAGCGACCAGGCACACTCCAGCCATCGCCAAGTCCAAAATCATTCATGTATTCCTGTATTACTTTGGCCGATTGTGATTGTTTTGTATGTATTGCAGTGTTAATTTTGACAGCAAATTCTGATATAGTCTTAGTCTTAGTCTTTTGAATAACATGCCATTTAGTTTTAGTCATATTTTAGTCTGAAACCTTTTAGTCTTAGTCTAGTTTTAGTTGACTAAATATCATAAGAGTTTTAGTCTCAGTCTAGTTTAAGTCTATATTTTAGACCAAATATTAGCAGATTTTAGTCAACTACATTTTTCTACAGAATTTCTGGTCATTGGAAGTATCCATCAGTCTGTTATGGAATGGTATTAAGGTTTGAATATGCAATACAGACACAGATTTAATGGTTGTAATACAAAATGTGTATTTTATTTTATTTTTAATGTCAAAAACATGACCATGGCTTTTTCACAAAAGATAATCTCACATAATAAGCATGAGGGCCTGCTCTCCCTGAAAAATATACATCCTCCTTGAAAAACATATGCATTCTCCCTGAATGATATGCAATGCATATGACATTCTTTCAAGATGAAGTACAATATTTATCTGTTGCCCTCTGTCCGGGTGCACTACAAAACGGCGAAGTCAACTGAAATCAACCAAAAGTGTGTAACTAAGACTGCAACTACACACAACTAAATATAATGTAGGTAAACAACCTAACTGTCATGAAAACGTCTTCAAAACTGTGCAAAGTACTCGTCTTTGTCCTCCTTCTGTAAGTGTGTGTAACTGCTACTGCGTTTAACTGTTGCGCCTGCACTTGCAGTGGTTTTTGAAATGGCTCTGCTGCTCTGTAGATCAACCTACCCTCAAAAGATTTGCTCCGATTGGATTCCTTCCTAACTTGTCTCACTAAAAGTGTAGTTAGGGCCTGAGCACCGTAAGCAGTGCGAGGACCCTATTGTTTCTTGTGTGATTATTATTATTATAAGGGCCTGAGCACAGTAACTGTAATTGTACTGTTTCTTTCTTAATAGGGCCCGAGCCCTGCAAGCAGTGGAAGAATTTGACCCCCTAAACATGCTCAAAAACTCACCAAATTTGGCACGCACATCAGGACCGGTGAAAAATTTGATAAAATGGAAAAACTGACCCCCTCAGTCCAAAAATTTGCTCTGTAGCGCCACCTAGGCACAGAAAAACGCCCACTGTGGCCCACAAAAATGTCATGGAGAGACGGGACAAAAGCTGAATTGTAGTACTCATCAAGACCTAAAAATCATGCACCAACACCCCTAGGCTAAAATCAACAGGAACTCTGCAAGTTGCTTTTGAAAATGCAATTTATGGCCAAAATTTCACTTTGAACAAAATGTATCTCCTCCGTGGGCGTAAATGGTAACACCTTGAAAAGCTAATAGATGACTGAGGACAAAGCGCTGAACACAATGCTAAGGTAACTTCGTTTGGATTTTAGAAGCCCTCAAAGTTGGAGTTGTCCTTTGTGTCCTCCCATTCAAGTCAATGGGAAAGAAAGCACATGTCAAAATGAGGCCCCTACAGTCTAAAGTATAAGCCTCACAGCTTTCAAACTATGCTAACTGAAAGAGAACGAAAAATCCTTCTAGAATACCATAACTTGTGTAAGATTTGATAAAGTTTGTGGTACTTTTCAGGGGGTTTTCTAAAATGTTTTCCTCTCCTTATCCCCCCGTTCTGCTGCAGCACTCTGCTGGTAATGTGACTCACTCTGAGCATAGGCCCACTCAGCAATACACACACATTATCAACTGTTAGAGGGAGCAAAGAAAACTCTAAAACTAAAACTGTGATAACTCAGAAACTGTACAAGATAGAAAAAACATGTAAATACAAGATTTAGAGCTCAAAGTCTTGTGACTCATTTAAAATTTGAATGAAGTCTGAAGTCTAGCTAAAACTATGTTGGCCCAGTCGAAGCTCAAACAGGTGTGCGTTTGATTGATTTCTCCATTGGATTGAATGAGAGATCTCTTTTTCTTTTGTATGTTGATAGTTTTAATCTGTGTCAGGTCATTGTTGAACAGAGGAGACTTTGGCTACGTTCACACTGCAGGCTAAAGTGACCCAAATCCGATTTTTTTGCCCCTATGCGACCTGTATCTGATCTTTTCATGACAGTGTGAACACAGATCCGATTTTTTCAAATGCGACCCAGGCCACTTGGATATGTGGTCCTAAATCCGATACAGATCTGATCTT
>JAPZDY010000009.1:20438348-20450848 GCA_029783645.1 Ctenochaetus hawaiiensis | reverse complement strand
GCTCTTGCTGTGCTCAGATATGTACCAAGTGAGTGTCTGAGTTCTCGAACAAGCCATCTTGCATAATTCTGTATACCACATGAAATTGTGTAACAATGAATCAAAATTGTTGAATCTAACAAACATCTTTTGTCTGAACAACATATTCGATAACGGTAGTCCTTTTTGCAATACCACTCACTACTTTACATAAATTTATTTTTTTAAATCAACATCTAATTTCATTCAAGTTAATATTGTTATCATGTTATCAGATGAATAACTCAATAGAATCAATCACAAGAAAATCAATTTCTGTCATTAGTCCTAATTATTCTTCTCTGGAATAGCTTTAACAATACTTCATTTCATTCACGACAGTATTGCAATCATGTTATCAGAATCAAAACATTCACAGAAACAACAGAATGAAGTAGGCCTTGACTCAAGAAAATTCATTTTAATCATGTAGTTATCACTCACACTTTACATTTACATCATAAAACAGTTCTTGCATGGGAAAAATGTGTAGTTTAAGAATCCATTTTCTTCTGCACTTGATTCATGGTACCAGACATCGAACATGTAACACATGAACCACTCCTTAATTTAGGGGTCTTTGTTATCTTCATAGCTCATCTTGAATTCAGTGCATTTTGTCTTGTCTTTAGTGACATTTTCCCCTGTATTTATTGGGTTTTGGGGACCATATTGTCAGACCTCACATTTTCAAAGCATTTTAAAGAAGGGTAGTTGGTGACAGTGCACCTGTCTTGAGGCTTTATTATCATTTGGTTCAGACTCATTTGGCACATTTGTTAGGTGTAAGAAAACATAATGTTTTGGTATAGAATATCTGGTTTGTCACCATAAAACACTGCTTTAAAATGTCCCATCATTTGTATGTGTGTCCACAAAGACAGCTGCAAAAAACTGAGATGCCTGTAAAAAACCAAAGGCATAGAATAAGAATTTTTTGGCAGAGAGTATACTGAAGTCTTTAATTGTCCAATAGAGCTGTGCTCAACTCTAAATCTGAATAAACTTATTTTAAATCACGTTTGCTAAACTTTAATTAGAACTAATCTTTAAATTTTTTTTTTTTTTGGTTCCACCAATATTTTGAGTTTGATTTTTTTCTTTTCTGTTTGAGTCTATATTTTTTACACAGTGCTGAGAATAATCACCCGAAGGCTTCTTTTGGTTACTTGATATGACATCTTGTGAGCCGCCACAGTGCTGTTAGCTTTTGATCCAGTGCACTGCATATTAAAATAATTCTCCTGTGACAAAGTCAGAGCTAAATCAGGCCTCCTGCGTCAAGGCTCTCGCAACACAGCAGTATTTTCTCTAAATCTGACCGTGGTGATATCTCTAATCAGTTTTCAGTAGACTGATAATTTCATGACTTCACTGAGAGACGCTCGGAGGGCAGCTGTCTAAGGGTAACTGAGGGCAGTACACTGCAATGCAAAGTTGGCAGTCCCAAATGTTTATCAAGACCTTAGTTTGACACCAAGTTTTATAAGATTGCCAAAAAAAGGACACAGAAACTGTAATTGGCAGCCAGAAATCTATGACAGATGCAGTGTGTTCCAAGAGGAAAGATGTGTTCAGCATGTGCAGCTACAGTTCTGTGCCAACTTTAACATTCCTACTATTGTAAGAGTTTCACATTTGCAGGCGGGTGCTGTATTAAACATTCAGATCAGAAACAAATGATGCGGATGAAGCTGATTTTTGTGAGTAACAGTAGCCAACTGGAGAATGAACCTAGAGCCCAGAGAGAAACTGGCATTAGCATTAGCAATTCACACAGTAAAGAAATAAACTTAAAGACCCTAAAATGTCTGTCTCATAGTTAAGATTGTATACTTGCACATTTTCTTCATGATGTAAATTAATTCGCATCTTACAAATGCTTAAATGTCAGACTACTCCTTTGGCCTCATTAAGAATGTTCCCTTCCGTTAATATTCATGAGGTCTCAGATACAAACATTGTGAGCAACCGCTCCCATCCACCACTCATTCACCTTCCACTCCCACATATTTTGATTGCGTAATGTAAACATTGGCAGCATATTTGAACCAGACAAAGCGTCTGAAGAAAAAGAAAAAGACCAATTCATGCATGGTCGCTTGACTATGTTGGTTGTCTGCTAATATTGTTATGTAGTTCAACCCAGCGTTGGCGTCATGCTGACTATGGTTTGTTATGCTAAGCAACAACAGCATCGATGGGGGGGGGGTCATGCCACTCATGGCACTGACTAGCACTAATGTTGAGATGGATAAAAATTGGAATTTGAAATGAAGGGAGTCTTTAAAACTTGCATTTACATCTGCGGAACACCATGGACTGAAAGATCTAGAAGAGTCTTGCTAGAGGAGGCGGAGTTTTGTTATGAAGTGGCTTGTTAAGTTGATTGAAAGATTCACTGCAGGTGAGAGGGAGACCAGGATGCCACACCCAGCAAACACATACAGATACAGAAAGACACTAACTGAAGATAAACTCATATGCAAGAAAAGAATGGAGGAAAACACGGGGGACATGGGGAGTTTCATTTATAATACTTATCAATGTCTGTACAAACTTTATCCAAGCAACGATTGTTAAAAATATTTTAGTCTGGACCAAAGTGGTGGCCCAACAGATTGACCAACAGTTGGAATTACAGGAAAATGAATTTCTTACATCCGAAACTGAAACACTGAAGTCAAGTATAGATGATCTTCATTTTCTTTGGCATTGTCTGCCTTATTATGAAAGTAACAACTTGAGAGAGGCAGGAAAAAACATTGTTGACATGTTTTGTGGCAGGGATCACTCATAAAGGGCCAGTATCAAACCTCTGTATGTCTCAAACCAGCTCTCTCAATCTCTCTCAGGCACTGTAGCTTGATATCTACCATGGAAACGGCATTCCTCTGTTGTGAATTTCACTAATTTTCAGCTGCTGTTTGCGAATATAGATCTCAGAGGAGAAGTTTAAAGACAGCGTAGAGCACTGACACTGCTGGGTTTCATAACTGTGCTCATTTGAGCGCTGCTGCATTGACTCTGCTTAAATATATCGCTTTCTACATTTATTGACAGTGCCTTGGGTGGGAAAGACAGTTATATAAACACTGTAGGGAGGATTATGTGGATATTAAAATTCAACTTCCTGCAACTTTAAAACTCTGTGTTTAAGTTATTACCAGAGAGTCATCACTTGTTTCCCTAAAAGCCCAGACTGGGTTGCTTACTGTCCACTTTGAGCCCAGGAGAGATTTGATTCTGCAGGTTGAGCTGTGTAAGATGAGCAACAGGTTGATATTTTCAAAGGTGAATTTTTTTAAAGGCATGATTTGAGCTTTTGGTTTTCCTTGACAACATATCAGTCAAGACTAAGGTGATTAGAAGAAATTGGGTGAAATTCAGGTAAAGGGTGGAGGCGTAAAATGGTAGCGAGGTGGGCACGGCATTGAGTATTTGTACTTTTTTTTTCAGATTAGGAAAACCACACAAACATCAGCCATGTCTGCAATATGTAAAAAATACTACAGTTAAAATTTAAAAGTAAAATTTATTTGGTTCAATGCTCACTTGACTATATCAAAAAATCAAGGTCTAAGCCAGCTCTCAAAGCAGCAGCAAAATGACTGCTGCCCCCATGCCTTCCAGCCCTTCCTTTTGTCTTTCATTGCTTTTGCATTTTATAGTGATTCCTGTAAACAAACTGTGGACGAAAATGAAGCTAAGCTTAGATCGTGTTAACCACCGGGGAGCAGTTTAGCCAAACAAAATAGAAGGCATCACTCCAGATGTCAGCACTTTTCTCCAGGGAGATGCAAAGATAACACACCTGGTTGGAGGTGCTAACACACTGCAAGATTTCTCCAATCCATTAAAGGCTTATTCCTTATTACTTTTTACTCTAATTGTCCTCATGACCCTGCTGCTTTGAAGAAACAGAGGAGCAAAATCTAGTGTGTTATCAACCATAATAATGATTACATTAAATTGCAGTAATAAAGAAAAAGAATGCAATCACATATAGAATCAAAACAGAGTGCAAAGCATTAAGACGGGAGGATCCAGGTCTAAGAGAAGCATGCGGGGCCCGTGCTGAAGCTGAGTCCTTCTTAACACACCAAACAGAGCACTGCAGGGCACTTTGTGGGTCGAATCATGTGTGTAAAGCAGATCTTTAAAAATATTCATCCAGTAAATTGTTTGGTTATTTCTTTCTAGTGTTTTATCAGTGATGTTCCTATGTTTTTTAAATCCATTTTTTGTGCTCATCTGATTGAATGTAAGCTTTGGGTTTGATTCTGTCTGTTTAAAAATAAGTCTAATGTGTCGTGTGCTTCTTGAACGAATGATTTTGCTATTTTTGTCTTTTTCTGTTTTTGTTGGAGTTAGCAACTAAAACAAACTCCAGTCAGTTTTGTTGTTATAACAATAAACTTTTGAATCCCAAATATTTTTTATGAAGAAAACCTGATAATGGAATGACATCCCCATCAGCTTCATCTGTATGTTGTATTTAGTCCAGTTTAATCTATGTAAGCAGCTAAACTAAGGTGGTGAGAGTAGGTGAGAAACTTTCTTACACTGTCCTCAAACAAACAATAGGTTAACTATGGTACTCTGGTGTTCACAGTTAGCCAGTGGTGGCCTTCACCACAACTTCCAAAAGTAAAAATATCAAAACAAAAAAAAAACAAAACAGTTTGAAGTCTTTTCAATAATTATTACATTCTCACAAAGCCTCTGACATTGCTGTAAACTCTGAAGGGACAATAACATGATCCCATACATTCTTCTTCTCTTCTACGTCTTTATAGAAACTATTTGTTTAGTCAAACAGAAGGGTTTTTCAGTGATTAACTTCTCCGCTATATCATCCGCCATGTTGAATGTCATGTCTAAATAGGACTGAGTCTAATTGGCTGTGAGTGTTTTTGTTGTTCATGAAATCTCTCTGAAAGTGATCCAAACAAAATCAGTTGCCACTGTCATTGCTATTATGGTTGTGATGTGGACTCAGTCATCCACTGAGTTGAAGCAATTTTTAAAATAAGTTATAGTCATAGTTATATTTATAGTTATAGTTCTTTGTATGAACACTCCTTTACTCTTGTTTTACTATGCCATCCTTTACTTACTAAACATTTTGTGAAAACACAATCATTTGGTTTCTGACAGCACCCATCTTATCAAGCCCAACTAGAATTCCCCTCTTCACACAACCACCAGCATCTTTAATATCTTGTCATAGGTTTCAAGGTGCTTATTCCCACAGCTAGCAGGCGTCCCAGCAGCCTTGTTCTTAACCATGTCCAAGCTCACTTCAGCCCAGGTTAGTAGAATGTTTTCTTTCCACATATTTCTTACATACTTATAAAAATATAATTCACTGTCAAATGTATTGAAACGCTTTCATGCCATCAGCCAGTGAACAAAACTTTCTGCATTTTTGCGTTTTTTTGTTTTCACAATTTTCTAAACATAGTAACTGTTAAAATTACAAATTTTGAGGATTGTGCCGTGTCTGGCAGAGGTTGGCATGCTGTTCTGCTGCTTTCTAATGTGGAATTTAGTGGAATTTTATTAATTAAGGTTATAAAACACGCTTTTTTTAAGTTAACCTACTCAGATACACCAGAATAAGCTGTAATCATGTAAAGTTAAATGTTTAGACTTTTGTATTTTTGACATGCTTTACATTGCTTGATTGGTTGATTATCTAACTAATGAATCAACAAACTCATAGATGCATTTTAGACTTACAATATCCTGTACAAAGCTTTCCAATGGGATATTCCAAAAAGGGCCCATAAGGTAGATGTTGATAGGTTAGACATAAGTATTTTCTGATAAGGGTTTTGGCTCCCTCATTAATGTAAATACAAACAAACAAGAAGTAGTCTTAATGCTGCTTTTTACCCTTACATCTAAACTTTGAGACTAATACACATATGTAGAAATCTCTTCGGTGATCAGATTTTCTCTCCACAAACTACCAATCACATGACAGATCACAAAGCTTTACCATTCTGCAAATAATTAACTTCCATTAACTTCAACGTATGTAATGTCTTCAGTCAGAAAACTATTCTGTATATTCTGTAATACCTGCATGGATATGTGTATACCTTTTTTTTAAAATATATTTTGGAGAGAATATTTTAAGCCCACCACTGATCATCAAAGCATGCTCTACACACTCTGTCTTTCTCTGTGACATGATTTTAAGGCTAACTATTCATGTCAACAATTATCTGAGTCACTGAATCATTATGGTAGGATGGTTAAACATAAATGAAGTAATGACTGGGGGACTTTGTTCGGTGAACCATGTAGTGGTTTAGCGTCTTGTCAAGGCAGGTGGTCTCTGCTGATCAGGCTGGTGACGGTGTTTACCTAAAGGAAAGAGAAAAATAATGAAAACATCAAACACATTTTATGCTGTTTGACATTCATGATTACTTTTCTGGTGCCAGTCATGGAGCACAGTTCAGCACAGCACATTAAATGGCCTTTGAGCATTGTTGAATACTTCTGTAGCAATATTTTCAATATAAAATAAAGTCAGCTCACTCTTTATGTTTCTGAAAACTCTCATCTCATTGTGTTCGACAAGTTAAAATAATGTCAGTTCATATTTAACCTTGTGCAGCTGCTCCCAGCTAAGGAGAACACACACTGACTGTACACCTCATGGTCAGCAAGAAGCAGCAGAGGGATGATGTGAATGTTTGGCTGTCGCCGGTGAGGACACTTAAAAAATTAGCAGCCGAAGTAAAGGTTAAATCAAACCAGATCTCAATCAATTTTGTGAACTGATATCACAATTTAAAGTTTCCTGGTGAATAAAACAGCAAAAATACATCTGACATAAGCTATTTTTGGCACAAATGCACAAAATGCACCAACAAATATAAAGTATATCATTTATCTTTTTTAGCAACACTCATATTCTCACCAAAGAATGACATGTAACCACTTTGGTGCTCGATTGGCTTTTCATCTGGTGACATTCAGGGCTGTCACATTATTAGATTTACATTATATCAATGATTGTGACCCAAAGAGTTCATAATAGCAATTTTGCTTCAATAAAAATAGTAATAAACTAAAAATAGTAAAATATTAATAATAGTAATGCTACAACTTAAATTCATCCTAAACTTGTTCATTGTCTTTTTTAATGAATTAGATTCAAAATATGAGTGCAGGGAGAGAGATTAATTTTTAATTTTATATTGGGTAGTCACAAGTTTCCAGCTTAGTTATGCTTTTTTTTTAAAATTATAGTAACAGTTAAAGGCAATCCACAAATTGTAAGCATATTATCATCACATTGCAAGAATGTGAGCACATTTTTTGCATTTCACTCATGGCCTCATGCTGTAGTTATAAACTTCTCTTAAGCTGAAAATGCTTTAATTTTGTATTTTTTTATTCAGTTTCTTAAATTGTGTATAACTGTGTTGCACTGAAGTACTACAGATTAATACCCTGTCTTTGATTCTCAATGGTACCTGATTGCCAAAGGAGACTGATTGCAGGTGACACTTCAAACACTGTCATCAGATTAAAGACGTGGATACATAAATAACTTACCAATGCTCAGCCATTGTTTAGCAATGGATGCCACATTTAAAGATGACTGATTGAGGGTGAGACCCTTGAGGCTGAATTGGAATAAGCAGGTATGGCTAACTAAAACTTACTGATGAGACTCTGAATGTAAGTTGCACGTGTTCGACAGAAGTGGTAATTTTCATTAAAATATAATTGGAGATAATTTACTTACTTTGGAGACAAGGACCATATCGCAAATCCCCACACCAGTAACACGGGCAACACATTGCCTTCATGACATTTTATGGAGTTATGACGTCTTTCCTTTGTTCAGATGAGGTCAAAACCTCAGCAAATGGTGTTTTATTGTGGAGATCTTCATGTTTTAGGTGGCAGCTGTCATTAAACTTGACCACATATCTAGTGACCAGCTGGTAATCTATCCTCTCGGAACTCATTGGTTTGAACACGAGAAGTCTGTCTGAAAACTGTTTCCAGAGTTTCTTAGGTTGTGTACTGATGCATTACTGAATATGTAATGTGTTTATATATCTGTGTGTGTTTATTTTGTGTATTTTTATCCACTTCTGGGAATTTTGGTACTACTGTATGGAGGCCCTCTGCATGAAGTCCCAGTCCAACTTTATCCATCCTTCTATAGCTGTGACTCTTAGAGGAATTGAGTCTTTTGGAGAAGCTCAGAAAACTCTTTGTGAGTTATTGGCTGATTCCTGAGAGGCTGTTTGTGTTGACAGATAAGCCTTCATTAAGAGGAAACAGTATATTTGTGGTACCAACAAGATGGATATGCTTTAGAAATATGTCAGTTAAAAAATGAAAAAGTTCTGTAAGTTCTTTGATTTCATCTTGAAAAAAAGTGATCAGAGCATCCGTCTGTCAGGCCTGACATTGCTATTGATGTGTAAAAGACTAAAGCCACGGGACTTTACTTACAGAAACACAGTGTTTTGAGATAAATGCTGATAACAGCATGCTAACATGCCCTCCCAGAACACAGCTAACATTCTAGCTGAGGTTTAGAATGTACCGTTAGCCTTGTTCAACATCTTGACGTGTTAGCATGCTGACATTAGCTAATAAGTATTGAGGCCAAGTGCAGCTGATGCTGATGGACTCTTTGAGGTATCTGATCATGGACTCAAGTACTGGACAGATTAAAGTTTTGACCTGATGATGGCGCTAGATAAAAACTCAAAGAGTCCCTAGAAGTGCTGCTGATGAAATGATGATATTATCTACTATAGTCATTTAGCCTACCATCAACATTCAGATTTTCCCCCCAGCCCTCATCCGTTATCTTTTTCTTTTTTGGGATTAGATTGTGCATTTTAGAGTAGTGGTTCTCAGTTTTGACCCTTAAAATTGTCATGCATCAGGCTTCAGTGTGAATATGAAATGTCAGCACTTAAAGAGGGATTTTTGGGTTTAAGACAGTTTTATTTGTGGAATGTGAGGGCAGTGTAAAGAGGTAAAAGTATCTAGTACTTAAAAGAAAAACACCAATGTGGAAAAGTCAAAGAAAAAAAGACTACTTTTGTGTAACAGATTAAAAAAAAAAAAAATCCCCTTCCAATAATCTTACTACTGCTCAGATTTTTACACAGCTGGGACCCACATGGAGACCCTGGCACTGGAAGACATCAGTCTATGTCCAATAACTCACAGAGAACACAAGAACACACAAGTCACAGTGCTTGCAGTGTTGACAACCATGAAAATCTACACTTGGACTAATTGCATGACGATTCACATAAATAACCACAGTGTTGAATGTATGTTGTTTTCTTTCAGCTGTTTGTGCTGCTCGGGGAGCAGAGAGAAATGTAATCTTGTCAAAAACTGTTGCTGCTGTGATTATTGAAAGTATGCGTCATGCCTCTGGGCCACCCACCTGCAGAGTCACACAAACAAAGCATGAACGCATCGCAGCTGAAAAATCAAATTGCACCTGGAGAAGTTGACATGAACCATAAAGATGAGACAAAACCTGATGTGATCTGGTTCAGTGTTGAAGACAGGGATGAAATTGAAACTATAACTGTGTCAGTATTGTTTGTGATTCACTCTGGCATATAGCGCTCTGCAGCCTGTAAAACCAGGCATGCTCCATCTTTGCATGTGATGTGTTTCCTCCTTGCAGTTCATTGACCTGAGAACTCAAACATTTCATAATGTATGATATCAGCTTCTGTTCATTCATACCACATTTAGCTTTTTTAAAAAGGCTTGTCAAACAATCATGTGCACAAAAGAAAAACTATAGGTGAGTAGCAGAAACAGACATGTGCATCCTTCATAGCGAGGGAAAGATGGATGTTGGTCAGTTGAAGTTTACTCACTGTCCACGCACATCACGTCTGAGTCAAACAAGAGGAAAAAAAACCCTGGCCTGAAAGATAAATTCACTTTGATATCAGGTTGGAGAAAGTGGGGAGGAGCGAGCAGAGGGACTTTATAAGAGCAAACCTTCACTCGGGACCAACGCAGAAGAAAAGACACATTTTATAGTTAAAAGCTCTTTGGCTGCCGTATGCGTCCAAATCCGAGAGGTTTTTCTTGACTAACTGCAGCCACTTTTTATTTTGACACTTTAGGTGACGATGGAGGCGTTGAAGTTTGTAGTTGTGTTGTTGGTGTTCGTGTTCGTGCAGGTTTTCGGCGCGCTGGGGAGTCCGCTGTCCGGAGAAGAAGAAGACAGAGAGGTGTGGACGATGGAGAACTGGCAGGTAAAAAGATCCCCAGAAACTTGATAAGAGATAGATTTTATCATTTCATTTAGGGTACTTTTTTTTTATTTCATAAAGAATAAAACTGCATACAATTTCTTTTCCTGGCGAAGCATATTTTATAAGCACGCATGCTGAAGTTTATAGAAAAATTATCTCATATGGCACTTGTGTAATTTGTCACTTTTTTATGAAAGAATTTGTTCTCTAAACTACACGAAATGATTTCTCTTAAGCAGATGCAATTATTGAGATCTTAATCTCTGGACGAATTAAAGGAGATCTTAATCTCCGGAAACACAAAGGAGCTTTCGTTCTTTGCTTTTCTCTAAATTTCTTTTGTTTTGCGCACTTGGAGCTGACAGTCACACTTTCAGCACCACGGAGAGCGACCCGCAGCCGGGAGCGTCACCGACACGCAGCCGGATAATCAGCATGTGTTACAATGTGACAAAGTAGAAAATCAGCCAAAGAAGCGAAAACACGAGAATGAAATGAAGTTACAAGTTTCAAAGTTTTTTTTTTTTTTTTTAATTTTAGTCAAATTCAGCATTGTTCCAAAAAAAACATATACAAAAACAAAAACATCAAAGTTCATGAACGCTAAACAGCATGTAAAATGCAGAACACCGTGAAATTTATACAGATGCTTTCCAAAGGAATGACATTCTAATCAAATATATAGCTGTGTAAATCGTTGCATTGTTAGAATAATATATAAATATGACTATATTTAGCTTAGTGGTAATAAATTCTTATATTTTGCGCGATTATTCAGCATTAAATGTGGATCTGTTCTTTTTCATTTAATGTATTTTGAGCTTGTTGGTGTTTTATGCCAGCATCTGTAAAATAATAATCAAGCTAATATGTTGAACGGAAGACCATGCAGAGGTCGTCACAGTCTTCCTCTCAGGCTGCAGCTACAGTCTAACCTTGTCAGAGGGTCGATGCATCAAGTGAGACTAAATCCAGGGCAAGAAAGAGGCTTTTTGTTTGCCACCTCTGCTCTTATCCTCTGCTCTAGATTTTTACAGCTGAATAAACTTACAAAGATTTTACCAGGTAAATTAAACAGAAACTGTAAAATGGGACAGATACAGGATTTTAAAAAGTGATCAGGTGTCCTCTCCATCCCCAGTATAATATATAATCCATCTATAATCTATCTAAATC
Organism: Ctenochaetus hawaiiensis; assembly: GCA_029783645.1. Lineage (NCBI taxonomy): Eukaryota > Metazoa > Chordata > Actinopteri > Acanthuriformes > Acanthuridae > Ctenochaetus > Ctenochaetus hawaiiensis. The sequence continues at coordinate 20,439,365 of JAPZDY010000009.1, read as the reverse complement.
TACTGTTCATTAATTTAAATTTCTTTAAATGGGCCAGTTACACATAAAGGTAATGAGTGCTGCTCAGCATCAGCACCACGCACAGCACCACTGGTGCACATGTGTACAAGGTTTAGACTACAGGAACTGGATGATTTACAAAGAGAAATCTTTGAACATCATAATCATAGATTCTTGCATCGAACCTGCATTAACTCACAACGGCCTTAGGAGTGTGTCTGTGTGTGAAGGTGTGACATTGGCTGTTTTTTGGGGACTTGTTTTGGATTCAGAAAAATTTTAACTTGGGACAACTAGTGCAATTGGGAATGAAAGCTTTGTCCACTACTGGAAAACTGCTGATTTTTGGGTCAGTTGTTAAAGTGAGCCTTTGAAAGGGAAGGAGGGGGTTAGGCAAGTTGTGGCTATACTTAAAATCTCCAAATTAATGATGGAAATGAATATAAGTCTATGTGATGTACGAAAGTGACCTAAATTAGTTTATAAGTGTATGTTTTTTTGTGTGTGCTTGCATGTGTGTGCAGGGCTACCCGCTAGAGAGAGGAATAACCATCCAGCTTGCAGATCTCATCAAGCGGTCCAAAGCACAGCAGTTCCATGGCCTGATGGGAAGAAGCACGGGTAAACAAACACATTAACAAAGACATAATTACACTTTTTTTTCATCTTTGGCAATATGTGTGTAATATTCCTACTGATACTTGTGGTTTCCCTGTTGTACTCTTTTATTGTCACTTCAACATTTCCATCCCTCCTTAATTTCAGGCACATTTCAGCCTGTGAGACTTGGCAGGAAAAGTGAGTAAAATGACAACATAGAAAAACTATGAGTGTTGTCCTGCTTTTCTTTCTTCCCTTGACACCAGTTTTAGGATAGTTTTAATTTCTTTTGAACCTCATAAATCTCTTTTTTTTTGTTTTGTTTTGTCTCTCTTCATCAGGAAATAAAGGGGAGATGTTTGTTGGACTTATGGGCAAAAGGAGTTTAGGTGGAGGTAATGCAAACCCCTGAACATT
>JAPZDY010000009.1:20407175-20429791 GCA_029783645.1 Ctenochaetus hawaiiensis | reverse complement strand
TATTTCATTAGAGTAGTTATTTTGTCTTATGTATGATGAAATAAAACAGAATGATGAAATAACATGTCATTATAAGTTAAGTTTTAATATTTTTTTTTAATATTTAATATACTTTGTTTTTACGAATGGTTTTATATATTTTACACAATTTGTTAATGTAACCATTTTTAAATAATTATTTATTATTGAATACTTTGGGGCCTCCATACACTTTGGCTTGGTATTTAAGTGAAGCAGAGTAAGTGCTTTCAAATGCACCAGACATCTTAAATGAACAGTGGTTTGACGAAAGGAAGTGCTGAGGCAAGAAGAAATCTAGTTTCTATTATTTTTTGCAAGCATGTTCTTATTGAGATATTCATCCGTCACTCAGCACTACCATTAATTAACCGCAGTTTTAGTATGTTATGGTGCCATAAATGTTTGTTTTTTACATCTGCAACCTTAAGTGTAAATTTCAAAAGAAGCCCTCAATAATTTTTTGATGGCAACTTTGACTAGATCTAGGTCAAATTTTGCAGAACCGATCATACAAACTGACTCAACATTGGTGAGTTTTATAGACTGAAAACATTTATGATAATTCCTTCCTTTGTCAGGCAGATCTTTCTCATTTTTCTTCTAATTTTTTTAAATCCAAAAATATTTTATGCTCTGGACACAGGCATCAGATCAGTAAGTGTATGTTGTATTATGGACTGAAGTAAATTTCCTGAGCCATGACAGTGACTGCTGTACCCAAAGTTAATGGCTGATGCTGTGAGTGACTGTGCTGTACCTACTGAAAGCATTTTGTGGAAGAGTAAGTGGGAGGGTTTAGTGCTCCAAGTCTGTGAGCATGCCAATGTGCAGAGAGCAATCTGTCTGTGTATGTGTGTGTGTTTTGAGTTTGGAGTGTGAAAGGAAGCTCCTCTACGTCCCTTTAGGTGGTGTCCATTTTAAGGCTGTGGGGTCGATGGTCTTGCCATTTCCACGTTTGGTTTCCTTGGCCTTCCAGTCATCGATAAGGTCCTAGAAAATGCACCTTAGTCAGCAACACTAACATAGAGGTATGTAAGAATTCTAAAAAAAATACATCCTCAGTGCATGAGTTTAATAATAATAAGTTTAAAACTTGGAGGTTAACTAGCTAGCTACCAGTTTGGATAAGTAAAGGTTTTTTAATATCAGGAAAAAACTTCTGACTGTCAAACCAGATTGTTTAGTTTCCTACCTGTCTTTTTAAAACCAGATGCTTTCCCTTCCAATATTTGAGCATCTGGAGTGACTGCAGTGTGCTGACAATATCAACAGGGTTCACTGCTGTCTCTTGACTGATCTCTACGAACACAAAAGAACACAAATCAGACATACTGTCAAGTAGGTTTTCACATACAAAATGTCCTTGGGTTTTTGAGCATAACAATAAGCATGGTTAGACAAAATAAAAATGAAAAGACACTATATCTCTATAAAGACACATTTAATGGTAATAATAAACTATTAAAAATATCAGAAATCACAGGGCGGAGTTTTCTTTATTATTTTTAAACAGATGCATACAGTTCTGGCTTGGGCTGTTCCTGTGCGACAACAAAATTACTCAACTTCATTAAAAGTTAGATAAAGCATGACCACAGTCACTGCTTTTTTTGGAATAAAATGTGCAAACACAGTGGCGTGTTAAATCTAATGAAAAGGCTTGTGCTGACAAAACTCACTTTGTGTGATCTTTGCTTATCTCTACAGGCAAGGCAGAGAATGGCAGAGGCAGAGGGGTTGAATCGTGGCAGTACAGTGAGAGCTTATTTTGAGTACAGACTGAGATGAGTGAGAAATGTTTTTTATATGACTGTGTGAGCTGAAAACCTCTTCCTTAATTCAAAATAATATGCAGAAATTTTGGAAAAAAAACCCACACACAAAAAAAGAGGACAAATAGAGGCTCAAACGGAGGGAACACAGTGTTATTATTGATCTATTTGCCTTTTCTTTTTTACACTATCACAGTTGCTGCCTGACCCATCTCTTATTTGAGGCTTGTACTATCTCTGTTTGATGGGTAAAAAAGATTTTTGAATCAAAGTGAGCCAGATTTTTTGTGAACAGCAGCTAATCTAAAACTAATCATGAAACTATGTCTCTGTCAGCTTTATTGAAAAAACTGAAATTATCTACACAAATAATAATCTCTCAAGAAAAGGCCCTTTTAAAGGTAATGAAAACACAATTTTTATTTTCAGGTAATTAAACGTAAATGAAAACATACTCTGTATTGCATTATTCCTCATAATGCATGATTCTAGGGATTGGGACATTGGTTGGTCCACCAAATTGTTCTAGATTGAACTATTGAATAGATGGCCCTGAAAATTGTTCTGACATTCAAGCTGAGTCAGAAGATGAATCCTGATGGCCTGTATTTACTTAATTGTAATCGTTTTGCTAGCAGGCTAACATAAGCCTGCTAACATGAACATTCTTATTGTGAGAATTTTAGCATACTACACAAGAATTATACTTGAAGCACAAGTGCAGCCTCACAGAGCTGCTAGTGTGGCTGTAAAGTCTCAGTCTTGTTTTCATTTTAAAGTCACAGGCTTTCAGCTGGAACATATACAACCAGGAGAAACAAACCTGACTAAGCTGGATGTTCCCTCAGTCCTCTGAAAGTGTTTGGGATGACCCAGTTTCACTCAAGTTAACCTAAGTCTTGAGTGCATCCACTTTCATTTGTTACCTGAACACTGACTTGGAGCGGCCTCAGTGCTCTCTGATTCAGTCACAAAGGCTGAGTCATGAATGTACACCGGCACTTATTAACACACACACACGCTAACTTACATACAATCTTGTACTTCTATCTTTGCGAGGACACTCATTAACGTACCGTATTTCCAGGCCCCTTACCCTAAACTTAACCATAAAAAATTAATGCCTGACCACAACCCATACCCTCACCTAAACCTAATTCTAACCCTAAAAAGTGAGGACCAGCCAAAATGTCCTCACTCCCCCAAAATGTCCTCAATATGTGATTTAAAAACTGCTTCTGGTCCTCACTAAGCTGTAAGTACAAGAACACACGCACACACACATGCACCCACACACACACTCACTCACAAACACACACACACACACACACACCTACATCTGCCTTATTCCCAGTTTACTTGACAGATTTTCCCTCTTATGAATTACATCTTTTTGTGGTCTGCATGCACCTCTGCCCAGCCTCTCCTCTCTAACCTTTCCCTATGTCTTTCAAGCAAATGTGGCCAGTTCTTACCTTTGATGGAGATTTCCTTGCCCTGAAAGTTGTTCAGGTAACGGAGCAGCACCTCCTTCCAGTAACTACGGTAGCTGATAAGGCCCAGGTCAGACAAGGGGCGCTCAGGTGAGCCCACTTTCTCCTCCACCTTGGACAACAGGTAACCTTGAGGGACAGATGCAAAAGTTGGGTGACTAGGATGGAAGAGTGTGCAGGGTTTTCTGTAGAAGAGCTTCAGACAGCCTTCTCCTAAATCAGATGGTATTGTGCTGTGCAGAATCCCTTGGCCACTGTTAAGTACACAAGACTAAAACACACACACACACTCTTAGATACACAAAGTGGAAAACACACATTGGCTGTTTGTACTCACTGAAGTCGATGAGCATCTTGCCATAACCTTGCCTCATGTACTGTGGCATGGTGAGGATGCAGGACACGTTGTAGTTCAGGAAAGAGTTCTTCTCCTGCAGGTAAACAATAAATCTGTAAACATGACAGATTCACTGAGAAGGTTTTTATCTGTACTGATTTTTTGTATTGGAGGTTAGTGATATTTTAAACCGCTATTTACACAGAAGGAGGAGATATTTTATGGAACAAAACAGCTTTTCATCAGATCAATCCTTTTTCTATTTCATTACTTATGGCTTTGAATATTCAACTGCTCATCTCCTGATATCTTGAAACCAAACTGAAGTATACTTAAACAGATAAACTTTGCAAACTAGTTATTGTTTGTACACTATGACAATTCACTCTAAAACCAAAACATCATAGCATCGAGCAGTTAAAGGAAATATAACATACTTCATAGAACATGTAGAGATTTTTTTTTAGAATTTGTGAATATGCTAATCCTATTCGTTTTAAATTATGCTTCATCAAAGACAGACAATGAAAGTTCTAAAGGGTTAAACAGATGGACTTCTACTACAATTTCCATAAAAAATGCTATCTTAATAGTTAGAAAACTCATTACAGAGTACTTGTTTAAAAACGACCCAGACAAAGTAAATATTATATTTGAAAACATGCAAAAGAGTTTGTCCTACACTCTAAAACACTGAACTTGGACATTTTTCATAATAAAGCAGCTGTGATTTGCTCCCAGGTTACCTTTGAGAAATATCCGACTAGATGGCACCCTGTGTTGTCAGCTTCAGTCATGACATAGAAGAGAAAAGGTTCAACATCGTAATATAGAGTCTTGTGGTCCAGGAAGAGTTTCGCTAGCAGACACAAGTTCTGACAGTAAATCTGTGAGGAAGACATCACAGGTATTATAACTTGTTCAAGCTTAAGCTCACACAGACAGATCTCATCTCATTGAGGATTGGTTAAAAAAAAGTCAAAGACACAAGTTAAGTGAGACTTTGTTGGAATGCTTGGACGAGAAAAGAGTAAGAGAGGTTTAGGATGAGAATTCAAAATATTCTTGCGTGAAGCCCAGTGATACCTGGACCTTCTGGGGGAAAGTCAAGAGAAGTCATGCAGAGCTTTTACCTTGTTCTTCTTCCCATCCACCTCAAAGACAGAGATGTTCCCCTTCCTGTAGATCTCATCACCTGGAGGATGCTTCCACACACACTTGGCCTTTATACAACAGAGATAAGAGGAGGTACTGGAGGTTACTTTGAATATAAGTTAGAAGACATATTGTGTGTGTATTTTAGTCTTTAACCAGAGCACTTGAGTAATAGGATTAGGGATTCTGAGAAAACAAATTAGAAAAAAAAATGGTAACCCTAGTATGGTTCAAGTTCTAAAAACACTAAATCCTACCTGCCTGAAAAATGCATCATCTTGGACGACCTTAAGTGTAAAATCTGTGATGGCTTTTTTTGATTGGTTTTGATTTTTTTAATTATAAAAACTGCGACGTCTACAACAGATACAGCACATTACATTCTAGCTTAGAATGATTCAGTCACTTAGCAGTGCACCAAATCCAGTGAAAGGTTGTACTCTTGCTTCTTTTACTCCAGTATGGAAACAGTGTGAACTGCATCAGAAGGGTAAAGCTATAGAGTCTAAATAGAGTCTCTATGATCTAGGAATACAATTATGAATCACCTCAGGCACCGAGATAGTCAGGTTATGGTTTAAAATGAGGCAATACCTTAGATTCATTTTATGCAACAGACCATTTTCACTTTAATATTTGAACAAAATATTAATTTTTTTTATCAATCACACCCATGTGCCACCACGGCATTCACCTGAAGCATAATATCAACACAAAAAGCTGCAAATTCTAAAACTGGGATGCCTTACATCTTTATCCAGGCAGTACAGAAGATCTAAACAATCAACACAGTTTCAAGGTGGACACCCATGATTAGTGTCACCAGTTTAGTATTAACGTAACATGAAAAACAGTCACATTCTCTACTTCTGTTCCTGAGTTATGGTGTTAAATAATGGAAAGGAAAGTCTTTTTGCAAAACATTATGATGTCACTTCGAAGATGATCTATGACCTTTTGGATATAAAATTTCATCATGACATAATTTAATCCTATAGGACATTTGTGTGCAATTTCATCATAATTACAGTATTTTCAAGTTATGGCCAAAAATGTGTTTTGTGTCAACACAATGACCATGAATTATGACTGTGATACTAATCGATTCATACTTGAGTCCAAGAAGATATTTGTGCCAAATTTGAAGAAATTCCCCTCAGTCTGTCCTGAGTTAGCCCATACATGTGAATGGAATGGATGGACAGAAAGACTAACATGATAAATTAACTTGACAAAATCTGTGTCAAAAATCATTTCATTTGCTTATATGTAAAAACTTCATAGTTTGAGATATGACTCATTACACTGAGGGACTGTAAGCAGAAAGTATGTTGACTGATTTCAGACAAACACATTCTCCTGTATTCAAAGGACCTACAGATGCCCCTCAAAATAGGAAAAGTGGCCTTACCATGTGCCTGCGCAGAATGGTCTGGCTCTTCATATATTTCAGGCAGAACTCGCACATGTAGAGCCTCCCCAGACGAGCGTATTCCTCTGGGTATGGAGAGTGGTACCATGTGTCCAGCTCATAGCGACCAAACACGATGGTCTTAATCATGTTGCTGCCCTCCGACACCTGGCCAGCCAGACGTAGCTTCTCCTGTACAAGCCAAGACCAGGAGGGGAGGGGAGACGGGGAAAGATGAAGAGGTACAAAGAGGGCAAGAAGAGAGGGCAGACGAGCAGGTTGAGGGGAAAGAAGAAAAAGAAGAAATATCTCCATTATTCAGGGAAGATGGAGGAAAACCTCAGTGGGAGGACAATGGCCAAAAAATAAATTTATAAGTAGAATAAAACAACCAACAGATGCAGGAAAAAGAGGATGAGAAACAACTAGAAAAAAGCTTTAGATAAAGGTCAAGAAAAAATATGCATCAAAATAATGCACTTAAAGAACTCTGGAAGTAAATTTAAGACTTAAATTAATTAAGGATTAGCTTTATTACTATGATATGATGACATTACTTTGACAAAGTAATGTTTAGTTTATCAAGATGGCTTTTATTTAAAGGAAAAATAGAAACATTTAATAGCATGAAAAGCCTGCAGTTGATCAAAATCTAATGATTCTTCTAAAATGTTGGAGGCAGAACAAATTATTTAGTGGTTAACTAAAGCATACAAAGCTACGAAACTGAACGATAAAGAGAGCCTGACTGATTGATTCTCATCTAAACAGGTCAAAAAGAAACAGAGTAGAAGAAGAACCACACACAGAATAACAGGAAGTGATTGTCCAAACTACCAAAAATATCACAGACTCCTCCTGTCGGTGCAGGGGAGGGTTTGCAGACTGAAACAGAGAAGAAGAGAAATAACGCAGAACAGGGGGGTACAAAAAGGAAAAGGAAGGAGAAAGAGTAAGGGAGGGAGGTGATGATGAGTTTTCTCTCTTACAAGGTCGTCCGAGGCACGTGCCTGCGCTTTCCTGAACAGCTCAAGGTCGTAGTCGCTGGTGATGTTCTCCAGCAGCGGCTCCCTGCTTGCTCCGTGGCTCTGACGGTGCTCCTGCAAGCAGTGAGGGTCGGGAGGGAGAGTAGAAAGATCTTTATAATATAATGTGGGAGGTATGTGGAGGTGGGAGCTATGTGAAGGACACATTCATTTCTCACCCACTTACCATGTACTTTTCCTTCTGCTCCTTATTGAGGCCTGAGTTCCTCTTCCTCCTCAGCTCTGTCACCTTCTCCTTGTAGCGCAGCTGACGCTCTGAAGGGGCCTGAGACCACACGGGAACGAACATTTAAAGAAGATTTGCACTTGCAATTTGACCCCTGTACATGTGAGGGTTACATCGGTCGGGCAAAAATATACAGATTATTACTTTGAAGTCAGCAATCCCATGATCCCATGCTATGTCATTGTGACTTAAAAAGTATTTTGTTTTGTTTGTACTTTCAATTGGGAGATCTCTAGCAACAAACATTATATATTGTACTTTAATGAATCAGCAAACTGCTTACTATTATTACTTATATTATTTTTTGGTGGATATGTACTTTACTAATTTTTTTGCATATTTATCAGCTTGTGTACATAGGTTCTATGAAATATGTTATTATCCTTCTGTTTTCACAAAAACTGTATAAATACAGACCAGAAGTCCTGTCACACTCACTATGACTCAACCTACAGCAGCTGACCCTGTTACACAGTGGAATCACAGTGTGATCACTTGGGGTATAAATACTTTCATATTAATGCTGCAGTGTGTGGGAATTTACACACACACACACACACACACACACAAAAGGTTATGATGAAGACAATATGACAGGTGAAATCGAGGAAGGATGTCACAGCCTTCCCATGCATTCACCTGTTTAGGTGATAAAGAGGAAATGCTCCCGTGACATTCTGTACCCTTACAGGAAGACAGTATATGTTTACATGTGCACATGTATCTATTTTAGGTGTGAGCATGTGTCACCATGTGTTATGCTTGTCTGATGTTCTTATGCATGTTTATATCTCTGCGTATGCGTGCTTGTGTGTTACCTGGTTTCTAGTGGAGTGTCTGTTCTCGTCCTGGCGGTGAGACAGCGTCCTTTCCTCAGCCTGTTTGTCGCGCGTCGATGCCTTGCCCTAACAAAACATCAACACTGTCTACCACACAGCGACTCACAACCACCCCCGCAGCAGCAGAAATATCACAGCTACCACCTCCGTGTTCCTGTAGGCTTCGCGGCTTGACAACTTGGATTTGCGTCTGTTGGTTTCCTTCAGTTATATCTATTAGACACTTGGTTGCAGTGTGACAGCTGCGATGTTCCCACAGTCGAATCTCAATTTGACTAATGAGTAATATTGTAAAAGCTACAAAGTAGTAACTGAGGGGAAAAGGGCAACATATTTTTACTTTAAATTGGCAAATAGTTGCTAGAAAATATAACAAAATTAACCAGAAATAAAAGTAGAAACTGCATAGTACACATAAAATGTCTGGAGCTTCTTTGGGAAAGATGTTCTGTTAAAAATGTGTGTATGTTTACCTTGCATTCATCTGCAGAGAGATTATGGTAGAGAGGACAACCTGATATGGAGAAATGTCTCTCATGCCTCCCTGTTAGATGACCTGGTATAAAGAATAGAAGGAGAAAGAAAGAAGTTGACTTAGAGGTTAAGTGATGACATATCTACACAGAAACCTCAGGTTTGTTGCAGTATTTGTGCCCTCACCCAATGAGTTGCAACCAGGTGTGGGACACTTCATGTTGAAGTTGTAGCTCTCATGGAAGCGCCGACGTTTGGGTCGGTGGGAGAGGTCGTGGGCAGCAGCCTCCTTGAGTGACAGCTCTTTGGCCAATCTTTCGTCCTCCTCTTGTGAAACCACAATATCGTTGCTTGAAGACACTAGGTCGTTGCTGGGGCTGGAGACCTCGATGTCTGATTCTGAGGATGGAGCGTTACCTGTCGGGGTGCGAGGAGGGGTCTCGTCCCTGTCTGCCCCCTGTTTCAGGTCTGCTGAGTCAGTCAGGACAAAGGGAATGGGAATTTACTGATCTGCATAAATCTAGGGCTTGTCTTTTTAATTAAAAAAGATAGGGAAAAAAAACACATTTCAAATTAGACTGTTATTAATAGAGATAATAAATACATTAACATGCACCTGAATTACTTAACTTTGACTATGTGAAGCAATTATGTGTAACTGATCTATTTCTCTCCAGTTTACCCAAAGAGAAACTCATGAACTCTTTATGTCTTTTTATGTCCATGTGCAGTTGTATAGAAATTATCCCGGCACAAACAACAAAGTTGTTCAATTTTATTTAATCTGTTATGGTTACTGTTGTAAATCTATCTAAAGGAAGATCTCAGTAGGCTGAAAATCTGACCACATACAGATGCAGCTAACACCCTCCAACTGTAGCTGCCAGCTGAGAAATCCAATAGTAAAGACTAATGTTACTGTAGCAGAACACCAGTGTTGGAGCTCTGAGAGTCTGGTGAAGTAGAGGACTTATTGCAGCCCATTTCCTTTCCCATTTTTACAGTCACACTGGGCTATTCAAGATGTCAGGATTTTTTATTCACCCTAACATTGCAAACCTCCATCAGTGCCAGACAATGGTTTGTGTTACATCACAAAACATAATTTCTATTCTAATACAAAGTGAATGTCAGATTAACTTGCAGAAACCCTGTAGGTAGACAAGTAAACAAAGTTCCTCAAAACATCTTTTCTTCAGCTACATAAAGAATCAGTGGGAGCCACAGAGGGACCCCCTGTAGTTTATGCCCACACACAAAATTTGGAGGTCTGTAACTAACCTTCTATTTTATTTTGGCTTCTACCTCTAAAATCAAATTCAGATCACTCATGCACAATGGTTTGAAAGTGCTCCAGAGAGAAGTTGCAGCAGTGTCTGAGCTCTAAACAAGCCAGGTGAAAGATTCGCTTGTGACTCAGCTTGTCAAGCTACCAGTGGCTGGTTACAGATTGAGGCAAAGGCTGTTGGTTAGTTAGCTACAAATTGTCAGCCAGTCGAATGGCTGAGATTCTGACAGAAGAAAGAGACAATCCCCTCATCAGTTTGTTTAAGACTAATTCTTTGAAAAAGTTTAAATTCACCGCTAAACTGAAAACTTCACTACTAACATTTTCCACTGCTTGCATTCACCATCACTCTCCAACTTGCACAACAGCACTGTCTACAAAAACTTTTATTTTGCCTTCTCATCAATACAAGCAATCCAACTGTTGCAAATAACTCCCTATCACTCTGCTCATTTACATGTTAAGACATCAAATGATGTTGTCAAATAATGGTAAACTGGCAGCTAATATTTTAATTTGCAAATAATGCAAGCATATCCAAGTATATTTTCTTCTAAAAGAGACCAGAATAATTAATTAAATTATGTATACTGATTTCTTAAAATGAACACTCTAACTCTATTTTGAGAAAAGCTATTTTTTTTTTTATTTGAACCTAACCTCAGAAACTTTAAGTGTTTGGAGAGAGCCAATTCAACTGGAATTAAAATGATCTAAAAAAAAAAATCAAAAGCATAAGGATAAGATATTATAACACACACTTCCCAATTATTATGTTTATACTACTCTATGGTTTCAGAGGTTACCAGAGTAAAGCTTGGGTGAGTTTGCACCATTAAAATGGCAAAAGATTTATCAGATACATTTGAGCTGTCATCAGATTTGGCCTCTACTTTCAAAAGCTTTACAGGCCCAAATCAGAATTTCCATTTTTTGTACTTTTCTCCTGACCTTTTTTTTTTTTTTTTTTTTTTTTTTAAAAAAGTCTTAATACATTCTTCATTGCCACAGAGTTTTAAATTTTAAATGTACCTCTACAGCAGTATTGTAGGATTTAGCTTGCACATACCATTACAGTAATTTTGTGACTGAAATGTGGATTTTCTCCCCTTTCTTCTTCTGTCTATCTACATCTTTCATTTTGTAATTATTCAAATAAATAAGGAACAATTTCAAACTAGGTTTACACACACATGACAGACATGATTAAAAATGATGTTGTGAATAAACTCAACTGTGTATCACTGCATCACTTAAATGTTCTTTCACAGTGTGACTCAGTGTTGTGGTTAAATAAAGTATCAAATGTATAAACTCAAAGCACAGATGTTTCTGCTTTTATGGATACAGATTACCTCTTTCAACAGTTTCTAAAGTTAGACAACAGATCCTGGTCTCTGTAAAGTAATTCACTCATTCCAGTGACAAAACACAAGTCCAGACTTAGTACTGAGACAAATTTGTCTTCTTTATAGTCAGGAACACACTGTGATCACAGCACAACAACGAATGAATGCATGAACCACGCAGATAGACACACTCCCTCCTGCCCACCTCACCTAGGATCACTCCATCTATTCTCTGTCCATCCAGCTTTCTTTTTAACTCTTTCATCTACTCATCAGTCTATTTTCACTCTCCCTTTCATCCTCTGCCTCCTTAAGTTGAAAACATTTCTAGTATAATGTATGACCTAATCTCTTAGACATACAACAAACACTGCTGATCTCACCATTAGCCTCTGTATCTGAGCCAGAGGATCTGCTCTGACGCAGTGGGTATTTTTTGGCTGCAGCGTTTGTCGCCCCCTGCTGGCTGCGTGTGACCCTGCGCCCAGAGGAAAAGATGGATGCTGCCACTGCTGCTGCTGACTCTGCTGCCGAATCAAGGCCTTCCTCAGGACACACAGGTGCAGGAGAGCTGCTCCGTAAGGAGCTGCAGTTATCTAATAGAGGAGAGGAGAGAAGAGGTGAGTGGAGATGACTTAATGATTTCCAATGTACTTTTATCTACAAAATATATAATAACCATATCAAATAAAACTTTTAAGTTTTCAGCCTTATTTGATCTAATAAACCACCATAACTTTTCTTACATATTGCTTACTCTGATCTCAGATTTGTTTGTTGTGTTTTACTGCTAATAATTCTACACTTACAATTAACTTTTAAATTATTTTTTGCCCCTCTAAGGTAATTTTATGTTATTTACCTACTGAAATTTCAGAGGGTTGTTTTAGTTACACAAGTTTTTAGTTTACAATCTACTGATCAGATGCATTCCAGGTTTTTTATATTTGACATTAATTCTTAAAGCTAAATAGTCTGTGACTAAAAAAACCCATGCAAAAACAGTAAGAAAGAATAGTTACTTAAGTAAATGATCTCAGTGTATGTGAAGAGACTAGTCCTGCTATGAAAAAGAATAAGGAATCTGCCTCTTAATGGAGAAAAATGACCTCTGTGCTGTGTCTAAGCCTGTGGTAAGACAACTACAATGTAGTCACTTCTCTTAGTAACAAAAACCAGAGGAAACAGTGTGGGCATTTCTTTCCCTGCTGTAAATCCCTTCTGGCAGCAGCAGCAGCAGAAAGAGGTCACACAGAGGGTGGGAGTAGCGTCTCTAGATGGGGGGCAGTCAGGCTGTCTAAACCCATTCATGCTTTGAGGCTGCCCATATATAAAAGCCACTGCTTAACTGTTGAAGTGAGGGGGGTTTAAAGTCTCTCTGTGGTCCCTGAATGAAAGCATTCTTCTTCATTCTTCTTCAAATGCCATGTATAGTTGAAATAATACTGTGTGTACTCTCAGATGTGAACTGTCCAGCTTGATAAAACACGTATAATAATATGTGTAAAAGATTAAAAGAACATGACCAAGAAGTTTACAAAGGATGAGTAACAGAAAACAAAAACCTGACATGACAGATAGATCGTTTTAATTAACTCTACAAGAAAAAATGGCAAGAAAATTGTACTTCTATTGTAAAGAGCACGGTTGAAGCTCTAAGAGTTAGGAAAGGTCTTTGTAAACTTCTGAAATACACTGGGGCAATAATAATGGTGAATTGAACTGGTGTAATTATACTAAGTTATCACTATACAGGTATTTTCCTCAATCCCAGATATGTAAACCCCTAAAGACACCTAGATAAAACCACACTGCACAGCTTTTACACATCAGACAGATATTACAACATTATAAGCTTCATATTTTAAGGAGTGTATGTCCTATATAATATAGGAAATGATGATAATAACAAGTGAGGAACTAGAGTATGACAAATGTGTAGACTATCACATAAAAACGTATTTTGACATAACTGAAATGCTAGCATTTAGGTTAACATACTGTAAGTACTTTATGTACTATTCCTTTCTATGCTAGAAAAGTCCCTCATTGGTTAATCACAATTTCTGACCCAAAACGGTCTGTTGCATCGCTTGCTATGTATAATATAATTGATTAACGTGAATTTCTGTATTTATCACGGATAATTTTTGAAAATGTTAAAATGTTTACCTTGTGAGCTCTGGCTGAGGCGCAGTGACGCGCGAGTCAGGCGCGTGCTGCTGCGCCTGCGCGCACTCTCGGAAGCCTCCGTGTGCTCGAGGTCGGCGGAAAAATCCGAGTCCTCTGTCCCATCCGAGCTGCTACCTGCGGTCCTCTGGAAAGCACAACTAAATATTAACGAACTGCATGAATAATCTAGAGTCGACAGAAACATTACTGTGTTCTTGTTGTTGTTTTTTTACCAGCGGATAATTCAATAAAGATCCCATACTGAGGGAGGAGCATCAACCCCTCCGCATTTCTGCTCCGTCTTTTTTGCCCCCTTTCTTCACGGTGGAGTTATCAAAAAAAAACAAAAAAACAAAAACGGCATCACCACGGTTATACTGCTAATAAAACCGATTGCATCTATTGTCTTAACCCAAATTTGCCACAAAGTCTATGTGCACCCCACACCTGAATTTCCAGTTTAAACACAGCTAAATCGATTTAGGACTCGCCAAAGAGCGCCAAACAACTCAGCTGAATAAACGAATTCATTGATTTCCAAAAATATGCAACATAATATGTCGAAATTACAAGATGTGTTGCTGCCTGCTGCACAGAATGAATGGGGAGATGCTGAGTCCTTTGAGGTTTCACCATACCCAACTGGAGACCAAAATCCTGGTGGGGGTGGGGTACATACAAGCCAACATGTCATTTGCATTGAACAAGTAAGATATCGGGGCCCCTTCCATTCCCTGAAATAACAGCCTGAGTGCAATATTAAAGGGCTACCCACAATTGTATATAATATAATTACTTAATATGCAGAAAGAATATTATGCATATACATCTGTATTGCATTCGTGGCACTTGCTAGTTTTATCGCATTTTTTTTCATTTGTGTAATGTATTTGTATCTCACATTAAATTTATTCAGCGCCAACCAAGAAATAATTTAAAGAAATAAAAAATGATCAGACTTTATTGATTCCCTGGTGGGAAATTTGGTATTATAACGTGATGAGAGAGGGAAAGAGTGAATAAAAAAAAAATAAATAAAAATTTCAGTCAAGTTACATATAGATGTGAAATAAGTAGTGTACACAAGAAAATATTAAATAAAGTAAAATTAAATGGTTTTATACAATGCAATACATTATGCTAGGGTTTTATTTATGGTTCTTACTGTGGCATAAGTGCATCACAATGTTATTAATATCGCGATTAAAATGCAAGGATACAAGAATATTAGTCTTTTACTATTAAAAAATAGTTAAACTTCAATAGTTGCATACTGTAACGGTACCGTAACGGTATACAACTGAAAGGAGAAAAGGAACACTTCCCTACAGGATGGACTTCATGCGCACATTAAATATTGTGTTTGACAACTCCACAACAAGAGGCTGGGCACTTAATTTACATACGACCAATAGCATTGTAAAGGGGGTGGGGTTTCGGAAAACCAGACCAATAAACGCGACGCTTATCCAGATTTTGTCCAATCAAAGCGTTGTTTTGGTGCGGACGCTTCGTTCGATCCCAGCACTCAAAGAACAGCGTGTTCCTTTTTAACAGTTAGAGCCACCGTTATTGACAGTAACGGAGGTCAGCATATCTATGTTTTTAGCGATCTTGTAGAAATATGACCAAAATTGTCCTTTCTGCGATTTTCTAAGCTCTTCATTATAGCTCCACCCGCAGAAGCGACACCTAATAAACAACAACACATGCTCGCAGCTTAGCAAACACACAAGCGTGCGTAGCGTTTTAGCACATCAAAAAAACACAGCTGCTTGTGCGATTTTACCAATATTAATATTTCACAAATATCTTATGCGTGATGCAGCTTATTAACTGCATCTTGTAGAATTGAAATTCATCTTGTTGGCGATCTAACTGACTATGAGGAAGACTGTGATACCTCTACGTTGGCTAACATTAGCTATGACGTTATGTTGTGTGTCCGATCTGCAGTCAGCTCTAACGGCTAATTCCTGGACAAAATCTTGTAGTCTTACCTTTCTCCGGGGCATTTTCAAATGAGTGACCTGTCGCGTTCAGGAAATTGTTACTACGTAGTCTAGGAGAAAATATTCCAGGTGGTAAAATAATAATAACAAATCACCAGCTTCTGATATAAGCCATCTCAGCAGAAAAAAAGCGCATCAGTTTCTCTGCACTTCCTTGTGAGCACAGCGCAAACTCGTTCGTTTTTGTGGTCCGTCCGCAAAATGCGCCCGTGTGAAACATACCAATGTGGGACCTTTTGACTAAGATACTTGAAATCATACTGTGATGTGCTGGAGTGAAACAAAGTGAAGGTTTTGAATCATTTTAGCTTTCTATTGAAAAAACAACAATAGTCTAAATAGGTTAGTTTTCTTAGAAAGAAGGAGGAATGAAACATTTCGCTTCTCGTTGGACAGGATGGCTCTGCCAAGTCATTTCCACAGCCCAAGTCATGAGTGTTGTAGTGGGAGGGAAACTAGCACGCTGTATTTGACGTGGAGTGGGAGTTCAGTGTCCTTTCTGTTAGCATTTTCTCTGTAGTCTCCCGCAGGTACCCCCTTACAAGTTTCTAAGTAATTGTTTTCACCTTAAACGCAGATCCAGAAACAATAAGCCGTATAAATCGCTAGCAAGATTCTCACCATCTCGGATTTGTATCTATTATGGCTGGTGGCACCATCAGGACAGTGAATGATATCTTTCAAAGCATGGAGTACGGACCAGCAGCAACTCCCAGCTATGCAACTGCACAGGTAAAGATATCACCCCCAGTGATTCAACAGCTGTAGATAGCAACAAACTGCGAAACTGCAAATATTAACTCGTTATTTACGGGTCAAAGTAGGTGTAAGCGTGTTCCTGTATACATGTGAAGTATATTAACCGTTAATAGTCAGCGAACTGTAACTCACAAGGCAAACATGTGACTTGAACTGTAACTGTTGCAATAGTTAGCTGTGAAATGTCAAGTGTGAATCCAGATGTTTGGATACATATTTCCACGAAAGGGGAATCTCTCCCACTGACTGTCGAGGATTGAGCCAGTATCAGTGATTAATATATCTGTGTCAAATCAGAGCATCTGAGTTTAAATTCCCTGTTTAACAAAGTGTGAAACATAGGAGTTTGTTAGATAATTGTGATCGTGGCGATGTAGATGTTAGCCCACGACGTTTAAAGATCAGAAATATGTTCAGATATTCACTTGCAGTCTTTAAATGGGTCCTTATTGTGTCCTGATAGTTAATCGATGTAATTAAACGGCTACATATTTTTTATTTTCTGCTGCAAAAAGAGACTGAATTAAGGCTTTCAAAGGAAAATTAAGCTGTGGAACATTGCAATGTGATATTAGAGCAGCCTAAGTTTGGTTTTCGCTACTGACATAAGATGCACTTGGTGGTTCAGCTCTGTACTTTGGTCTTCCGTCTGTAAATAGTTGACTCACTCCACCTGGCCGACTCCCTTTTATCAGTTACTGTCTGGCAGAGGTGGCGTCTTCCTGACCAATGAAGCTTGAGCATAGTTTTCATATACAGTGGCAGATTAGCCTCATTTAGAAACATTAGGGCTGCAAGTTTTCATTGCTGTTGTTTGTGGTAATATGCTTATTAAAAAGTGGAATGTAATTTAAAGAACTCAGATGTTTGGATACATATTTGGATCAGGACAGCCAGTCCTATAATTTTCAGCAACTGTAATGAAATTCTCTTGTGTTTATGGCTCAAATAGTTGAATTTTAAAGAAAATTGTTAATTTCAAATTACTGACCTGAGAACACTTTTGCACTTAATCATTGCAGTTTGGACGGTTTGTGGTGAACATGTAGATGGGCAAAATAAGATAATGAATTTAATGGTAGCAAAGGTTCCGGTGAAACTATGGACGTTACAATGAATATTTACAGTTTATCAATTAAATTGAGAGAGATGGAGGGACAAGACATGCACGGTTTAATGCAGCTGAGAGAGAGAGAGAGAGAGAGAGCCTTTTCAGCCTTTTTATTGTGTTTTAATAATAGCATTAAGATTTTGTCAGAAATCCAAAAATATAATTACATTTTTTTGTATATTTTAAATTTGCACCACACACATACAAATTAGATTGGCCTTAACAGTCATAAATCCAGCAGGCATGCACACAAAAAAAGCATTTTTGTGTATTCTGTCACTGAGAGGGAGAGAGAAACTGAGAGAGAAAGAGAGATTTTATATAATTTTTTTTTAATACCACAGGCTGTGTACATTCAGTGACAGTCTATATCTGTGGCCGCCATTGATCTGAATATTACTATGCCAATCTGCATCTGTGAGAAGTCATGTCACTGATCTTTGCTGCAACATATTTTATTGAGTGAAAAATGTTTTTTACTCGTATTTCTTCCATTTGGATGTTTTAAAATGAAACATAGAATATAGCTAATATAAATGTTACCTTAATTTAGTTTTTATGTCGAAGGAGTCTTGGCCTCTTTTTAAGCCACTCACGTCGTATATGCAACATAGATTCTCATAGATTCAGGCCTTCCTGACCACCTCATGTCATTTGAGTCAACCATAATGTCTGTACTGCATTTTTACTGTTTTATAGCTGACTGCTTATCATCAGATTACCAATGACACACTTATTTAATGGTCACACAAACCCCTGCAGCCACTGCCACAGCTGCATTTTATTGTAAATAATTCATTGTAGAGATCTCAGAAATAGTTTTTTGCTTTCTCAGTATTGACCTCCTTTTTTTTTTTTCTTAAAATCAGGCCTGGCTGGATCACCATTCCCGTTCTCTAGGTCTGTTCATTGACGGCAAATTTGTCCTACCAGCAGACAGACAGAGTTGCTTGCTTGCTGATTCTAAAGGTAAGTACAGTCTGAGCCTTTAGTACATAAAAATCCTATGCAGCTTACACTTCACTCTTTTTCCAGTTTCCTTATTCTCTTCTGTTTAAATATTCAAAGAAACTGACGACATTCATGTGTCTTTCACACCTCTGGTCTCCAGGTGGTAATGTGTGCAGCACAGTGTGCGCTGTGGATGACGATGTAATCCAGTGTGCCTCCTCTGCTGTTAATGGCCACAAGGCCTGGAGCGGCCTGAGCTGCTCCCAGAGGGCCAAAGTGCTGCTCAGGTACGAGAAGTTCTCAGTGACACATTTCAGGGGCCTGAGCACTGACTGTCTGTACCGCTGTCCTAATGTGGAGATGGATGACTGTGATGCCTTTCCTCCACTAACAGGTTTGTGAGTGTTCTCGGGCAACATGGTGTGTGTGTGTCGGAGCTGTGTGAGCTGTGTGGGGCCTCCTGCTCATCCTCCACTCTCATCAGACTGCTGCAGTACTACAGTAGCTGGGCTCAGCTCAGAGACACTCTCATCACTGGCTGGACACCACTAGGTTAGGTTAACATGTTCACAAAGAAGCATTTGATTTCAATAAATATATTCAGTAGAGTTTTTGTTTAATTTTGTTTGTTTTTTATGTTTTGCAGGTGTGGTGGCAGTAGTTGTCTCTGATGACTGCTCACTCTATTCCCTTCTGCTCAAAGTCCTGCCAGCACTTGCCATGGGTAACACACACACACATACACACACACACATAGTACTATTTCATACACATAGAAAAAAATCCCTTGTACATTGAGATGAACCTAAGGCTACAACTGCAAATTACAAATCCCTTTTATCATTAATTAGGTTGCTGTTTTTTATTTGATCAATTAATATATCGGTCTATTAAACACCTTAAACAGAGAAAAATTCCTATCAAAATTTCTCAGAGCTCCAGGTGATGCTAGCCAATAGCTTGTTTTGTGTGACCAACCCTCCAAACACCGAAGATGTTCCACTTACAAAAAAATGAAGAAGAGCAGCAAAATTTCACATATGAGAATCTGAAACAATTAAATGTTGGGCATCTTTGATTAAAAATATAGAGTTGGTTATGATAATTGTAGCCAATTAAATTTACGTAGATTGATAAATCAAATAACTTTGTAGTGTTTGCAGTTCTCATCTAATCTAACTTTATGTTTATAAATTTTGATTTGAAACTGCAATAAGACAGATTTTGAGTTTAAATTGAATCTTGTGTTCTTCCAGGCAACTCTGTCATCGTTGTCCCCGGTCGAAGCACCGCCCCTCCAGTGCTCCTGTTGGCACAGCTCTTTATGAAAGCAGGACTTCCTGCTGGGGCTCTTAATGTTTTAACAGGACGTGACATGTCGTTGGGTTCCAAAGTGGCACAGAGCCCTGGCGTCAGCTACGTCACCTACAGCGGCAACAAGAAGGTGCATGTGTAAAAAAAAAAATTGGTGTTCCCTTATCAGGAATTTCCCAAAGATTCTTATATTCTGACAACAGACAGTATTTCCCTTCTCTTTCAGGATGGGGCGATGCTGTGTGGGGCCACAGCAGGGATGGGTGTTCCAGTGTCAGTCTCCCCCTGCATCGGCGCTACATGTCCCTTTATCGTCTTTGAATCTGCCGACCTTGACAGTGCAGTGGATGGAGTGATAGAGGCTGCCTTCAAGAAAAGAAGAGAGGTGATTAACAGAAGGAGAAACTCTCTTTAGAAGAATCCTGTGAGACTTTTACATTTCTGTAACGGTCCTCTCTTCATGTCCCTCCTCAGGTCCACTGGGTGTTGTGCGTGCAGGAGAGTGTGGAGGATGCTGTTGTGTCTCGCCTCAAGCACCGTGTGGCAGGGATGAAGTGTGTGGCCCTCAGCAGTGAAGGAGACAGGGCATTGGTGGATGCTGCCATACAGCAAGCTCAGCAGCAGGGGGCCATGGTGAGTCAAAAGCACAAAGACAAGCTGTACTTAGCTTCACTGATGTTTAAAATAAGTGACAGCAGAATCACTTCTCACTATGATTAGAATTTACTTGCACTTGTTTTGGGTTTGTGCTTATTTTTCTCTTTCTGATCCCCAGTTGGTTCAGTCCTGCTCTCCACCACCTTCGGGTGCCCTCTACCCTCCCACAGTGCTCGGCAGGGCTGCCCCCTCCTCTCCATTTGTGGTCAACCCTCCTCCTGGACCACTGCTGCCTGTCATGAGCTTCAGAAGCAACACAGAAGCAGTGACCCTGGGTATGGGAGCATCTTTGGATGTAGAGACATGACTGAATATAGCAAAATAAATTATTTGTCCTTGTTTATTCATTGTTGTTCTATTATTCATGGTTTGCCTTGTTTTTTTTTCCAGTCATCATTAGTTTTCCTTTTAAAATAAAGCAGATTTAATAAGACTTTTTGTTATGATATAGAATTTACAGAGTAATGGTCTCTGTTCTAACCAGGAAACCACAGTCCTCATGGCCTAGCAGCCTCCATATGGACTGAGGACCTCACTCTGGCTCTGGAGACTGCAAAGAGGTACAAACAATCACACATTCATTTATGCTGTTTTTTCGTCTCTATCTTCTTTGGAGAGAGTACATGTAGAGAAAAACAGAACTTTTACTAACATTTAGTTCCTGACCAGTCCTCTCAGTGTCAGGAGAATAATCTGTGATTTTCTGCTGCTGTGCCTTGTGCATTAACGCACATTTTCTGTCTTA
Source organism: Ctenochaetus hawaiiensis (assembly GCA_029783645.1). Classification (NCBI taxonomy): domain Eukaryota; kingdom Metazoa; phylum Chordata; class Actinopteri; order Acanthuriformes; family Acanthuridae; genus Ctenochaetus; species Ctenochaetus hawaiiensis. The sequence goes on along the minus strand of JAPZDY010000009.1, from coordinate 20,408,659 downwards.
ATTGAGTGACACACTTATTGTTTGAGCTGTTGGGGAAAGCTGCAAGTATTAATTAACTTAAATTTGGATAGTGCAATTTAGTCTGCATGGTAATTTTATTTATATACACAAGTTAATAGGCTAATATTTATACTGAGGTAGGCTATATCTCATGATTTATTGGGAGATCATAATTTATTTTACTGTCAGATTAGCCTTCAACTCAGGCTTCTTAGATTAGTTAGTAGTCACCTATTTAGAGTCACCCCTAACTTTAGTCATTCTTTTCTTTCTGTCATCATGTCAGTTTGAGTTTATAACATATATGATGGCTAGGATTCATCTAGGTGAAGAAGACTTTAAGAAGTCCAAATGCTGGCTGCTTTGAAAGGGCTGATTCCTTCCTGCTGATATGAGCCTTTTCTTCCTCTCTCCTCAGCCTGCAAGTTGGCTCAGTGTGGGTGAATTCGCATTCGGTGTCTGACCCCTGTATGCCCGTCTCTGGTCACAAAGACAGCGGCACCTGCACTGACGGAGGACAGGAGGTGGGTGTCATCAGTTTATCATGCTGTTCAAACTTTAACCCCAAGAGCCCCAAACTGACTGAAATCTGTATTTAAAAACTCTAAAATTTGAAGACAATGTTTTGTTGTAGAGATGTGTTCTTTAAGGCTGACATAATGCCATGAGGACAGGAGCATGATATCCATAAACTTCCATGTAGTTACCTTAGTTACCTAGTTACCTTATTTATCATTGTCTGCCAAAGCACTTTAAGAGTGGAGTTTATGCATTAATGCTACAGCAGTATGCAGTACAGTAGATGGAAGGTGAACTAAAAAATGCTCTGGCAGGTGTAGTTTTATGCCAAAACTATAGCTTAAGCTAAGTAGTCTGTAAAAAAAAAAGTTGTGCCCAGTGAGTTTAGCTTCCAGTTAATCTATGGTGGCTCTTTTGTTTGCACTGATAGTCCTTTTCAAGGAGTGGAGTTACTTTCACTGTGAAAAGTTCATGATTCCTTAGAAGTAAAGTTAGAAGGTTGACATAAACATATTTTTCCAGTCTCTTTGCCAGTAATTCGATCAATCACAGTTCAGTCAACATAACATGAATGTAGCATTAAACACACACAAACACACAGCAGACACTGGACCAGTCATTGATCTTTTATAATACCTCTAGAACACAATAGTTAATTATTTCATTTAGTGTTTGTTGGTAAAGAGAAAAAAAAAGCAGGTTGGAGTTGAGAAAGTTTGGTGGTTGGTTTGAGTTTACAAAGCTGCTTCTTTTATTCTTTATTTAAATTATTCAATAAAAATTCATATTAGATTAATCAATGAATTAAAAGAAGTCACTATTATATTATCATATTCTGTTATATTTTTGACTTGTCTGCTTACTCTTTGCTAAGTTTTGTCAGTTGTCTTTTTTTTTTTTTTTTTTTTTAAAGTTATTTTTTCGGGCTTTTTGGCCTTTATTAGATAGGATAGAGTTGAAGAGGG
>JAPZDY010000009.1:20369752-20383953 GCA_029783645.1 Ctenochaetus hawaiiensis | reverse complement strand
TGTATTACTGAGCTGGTCTAAAGTTAGACAGTTGAAGCTGAAAGTGGATATGTTTTGAGTTTGAGTTGCCTAAAGAAAAACAAAGAGGACAAGCACATCGGTTCCTATTTCTGTTCTAAAGGAACAGTTTGGTATTTTGAGAAATATGCTCATTTGCTTTTTTTTCAGATTTTTAGAGGTAAATTGATACTCATCTCATGTCTGGATGGTAAATATGTTGCTGGAGCCAACAGCCAGTTACTAAAGAGGAGCACTAAGACTGGTAACAGGAAACTGTTTCTGTCGAAAGGAAACAAAATACTTGTTCTGTGTCCATTTGGATGGCACTAGGCTTCCTGTTTCCTTCTGGTTCTACTAAGTACAAGACCAACACTCCACAAGGCAACAGATGGGTTGGCAGTAGCAAGTGTTGCACTGTTTTATATTAGATTGCACTCACTTTCTCACTGTCCACAGCTGTTTGGCCTCCACCAGGTCTGTCACTAATAATGGTTGAATCAAAAGCTTAAACTTAGCACAAAGAGGCAAAAAGGGTGATGGCATGAGAACGATTTTCCCTTGAGATTAAAGAAGCTTATGGCAACAACAAGCATAAGTTTGGATTTTTTTTCTTCCAAAGAACTATGCCAGAGCTTTATTTATTGCAAAACTGACCTTTTATCCATGCTTGTAAGTATGTGATATTGACTGTATCATCGTTAAAGGGTGGCCATCATGGGGAAAATTACTTTGCAACCCTTGAGATGCCTTGTGGAATTTTTTTGTTTACATGCAGAACACATAACCTGAAATGACAGACAAATGTGATAATCCTCCAGAGGCTGTAGCATGTAATAAGAGTTTGAATACAAATGAGTGCAATAAAATTGTCTGTTAACTGCCAACCATGCTGCATGTCTTCCAGGAAGGAGAAGAAGGAAAGGAAGAGGAGGAAAAGGAGTTCTTTGGCAAACTGGAGTACTCACTGGACTATAACTTTACTGATAACCAGGTACACACACCTGTGAATGGTATTTGCAAACATACAAGCCAATATCCAAACTCCTAAACTCAGAAATGATTACTGAGCCCAACGATACAAGTACTCAGTTAAAATCATGTCTTTTAGCTTGAGAGACTGTCTCCACTTCAGGATTTGGGACCTTACAGTTTAACCCATCTCCCCTTCTTTCTCCAGCTGATAGTCGGCATCCTCCAGGCTCAGGACCTTCCAGCTATGGACATGGGTGGGACCTCAGATCCCTACGTCAAAGTCTACATGCTGCCAGACAAAAAGAAGAAGTTTGAGACCAAAGTCCAGCGCAAGAACCTCTGTCCAGTCTTCAATGAGACATTCATCTTTAAGGTCTGTACATCGATACTGGATACCATGCTGAATACTGAACAACAAAACAGTTTTTTAAATTGTATTACTAGTAGCATTTCTAAACTATTCAGAATAAACAACATTTTCTCCTAAGCTTCTTAGGCACATAAGAGTTAACCTCTTTATTTAATTCTGTCCCTCTCCAGATACCCTATAGTGAGTTAGGTGGTCAGACTCTGGTACTGCAGGTGTTTGACTTTGACCGATTTGGTAAACATGATGTCATTGGCGAGATCAAGATCCCTATGAACTCTATAGACCTTGGACAGCCAATACATGAATGGAAGGATCTAGTTGGAGGAGAGAAAGAGGAGGTATGTAGTCTTTTTTCAGCATCTATTGAAATATATAATTAATGAAGTAGTCATTCCCAGTATCTAAAGCAAAGCAAAGTGCATAATGACAACTTATCTATGTTTATGTTTGGTTATTTACAGCAAGAGAAGCTGGGTGATATCTGTATTTCCCTGCGTTACGTCCCCACAGCCGGTAAGCTAACGGTTAATATCATGGAAGCTAAGAACCTGAAGAAGATGGATGTCGGAGGACTGTCAGGTAAACACAAACTAGCATGAATCTTATATAAAAACTAGCATGAATCAGTCCAAGGTGGACATGGCCGAGTCGCATTAAATACCAGCTCTTTTAATGTTCTGTCTGATATACCTTTCTCTCAGATCCATTTGTTAAGGTGGTGCTGCAACACAATGGGAAGCGACTAAAGAAGAAGAAGACATCAGTCAAACAAAACACTCTGAATCCTTACTTCAATGAGAGCTTTAGCTTCGAGATCCCCTTCTCCCAGATCCAGGTATTCACACTTCTATTTCCAACTATTCACTAAAGCTTTTATAAGATTATATTTAACAAAATATTTTTAACTTAAAAAGTCATTGTGTTATTTTGGCATAACGAGGCATGCTAGGAGGTTGGCTATAGATATGGCATTGTCACTGAGTTGGTCCAACGTTGAAGTCCTGACCGAAATATTTCAATAACTGATTTAGAAACTGGCTTGGAACTTTGTTTATGTGTTCATGGTCTCCAGATGATGAACCCTATTGATTTTAGTGATCCCTTGACCTTTTTTTTCACAGCAGCACTAGGTTTATTTGGGTTTTGGCTTAATGTCTTGACAGTTACAGTATTCTTTGGATTGTCATTGAATTTGTTGGACATTCATGTCCATTCCCAATGATTCTCCTTTAACTGCTATCATTGCATCAGAGTTTTAAAGGTCCATTGTGGGAGATTGAGTGACATCTAGCTATCTCATTTGTTTGTAGATTAAGGCCCATTTCATTCAACTTAATTGAAACATAGACACACATATGAATTTGCTCTAACGGTAGCCTATCCTCTTTTGTTGTCACCACATACAGAAAGTCCAGGTTCTGATTACTGTATACGACTACGACAAACTGGGCAGCAACGACCCCATCGGCAAATGCTGGATCGGCTATGGCGCCTCAGGTGTTGGGCTACGTCATTGGTCAGACATGTTAGCCAATCCCAGGCGTCCAGTGGCCCAGTGGCACACACTGCTGCCAGAGGAGGAGGTGGACGCTGCTCTCAAAGCCCCCATCCGCTAAATACACTTATCTGCATGATAGGGATATTTTTCCATTTGAAACCGAACAACAGTATGTTTTTAAAAATGGCCACAAATTTTAATAGTGATCTTTAATGTGTATCCTCATTTTAATGCCATTATAATATTTGTAATATTTTATTATGGGATCTCCTTACATGACCACATGACTTTCTCTTAATATGAATACATATCATAGAAGTGTGCAAAAACACTGTGTAACCTACATTTCACACAGTGAAATAAATTATTTGTGCATTGATCCGTGCATACTCACATTTCACATGGTAAAACTGCACATTTATGCCAACTGACTTACTAATTAAATAACTTACCTATTAAAATGTGAAAGGGGCAGTCTTTTTTTAAATTCTCCCCTACTGTCTGGTGAATATCGACATCTTTCAAAGTCAGTGCTCACATAGCACTTTCTGTTGAATAGATAAATGTCTTCAGCCTCATAGCATCAGCAGTCTTAACAATCATACAAATACAACTGTTTTCACAGAAAAATGGTGGAGTGCCCCTTTGATATTTTTTTCAAAAAATTTTTTTTCTCTGAGCTTTGCTGTAATCAGTGTCCTTGTTGTCTCATGGTTAAAAGGTTGCTGTCCTGTATAGGTACACTGTGGTCTCAATGCATGTTGACACTATTGTATGAGAAAGCCGAAACACATTTATTCACACTTTGACTAATTGTAAACTGCTGTTACGGAGCTGAAATGTGTATACGTTTCTTTTAATCTTTTTCCATACGTTTTACTCTTGTTTACCCTGATAACTCCTGTATCCTCTAAACCCTTATTTTCTTGTGGAATGAATTGTATTTAGTTATGTATTTTTATGGATTATTGTCTGTCTCTGTTGTGGTTCCTTCTGTGCTTGTGTTTGAATGTGATCCAGCTTGGAGAATCTGATGGGTGTGTGTGCCAGTGTGTTTGTGGTTTCACTTTCAATTCGAACTACATGACTGTAAATAAATAGCTGAATAAAGAAAACGTTTCCAAACAGCGACAGATGGTTCAGCGGATGGATGGATTTACATTTGCTCACACACACGCTATAATACTGCCATGTGCAAACATGATATCCTTTCATTTGCACACAAGCATAAAGTCTTAAACACATGCTCTCTATCTCTCTCTCACACACACACACCAGGAGAATCAGTTACATTGCATTGTTTAGATTAAAAATACCAAAATCTTAAAAATATATATATAACCATAACATAACATGCCTTAGAATGGGATTATACCCCAAGTGTTTTTGTTACACGGGCAGTTAAAAGAGCTGAACCGTTAACTGTCATTGTGTGAAAGAAACTAATCCTTCACCCTGTGATTATTGCTGCCATTTGCCCCAGTAGTCCAATTACAGCATGATTGTGGACTAAGTGAAGTCCTTATATTCAGGCCTTACTCATAAATTTCATTTCAGCTAGGTCACTGTCTGTGCGTTTCTGTGTGTGTGTGTGTTTGTCCTGATTTGATGCAGTGAGTGAAAGACTGGATTAACAGTGTGTCCTCTTTAGACCTTGTCTCACGCAGTGAGCCAAACATCTGAGGCAGGAATTATAGAAAGAGAGGGGGGGTGGGTCGTAGAGGAAACATAATTACCACAGACAGAGCAGAAGAAGAAACAGGCAAAAGAAGAAACAATAAATCTGTGTTTTCCAACTCACCTAAAAGCATGCCTATTACACTACTTTGAAACATTTCAGCTGAATACGACATAATCCTAACATGGTATTTGCTGTTACTTCATACTGTGGGGCCATAAGAAACAAGTAGATCTAAGTTTTGTAAACTAAAATAAACTGAAAATGTCATCCAAAGGACTTTCGATAAAAAGTTAGTACCAGTGAAAATTTCTGGACACAAACTGCTGCAGCAGTAAACACTGAAGGTTAGAAAAGACGTTAGTAGGGAAGACGTTAGAGCAAATAATACTAACACTGCTTTCAAAAAAACAAACTTTAGTTTTGATGAATACCCTAAAAGTATACTGCTGAGAACAGGTGATTTTTGATTGGACACTGTCTAAAATATTTGATTTAATTGATGGGTTTTATTTGGTCATGATGTAATGACAGAGTTTATCCACGTGGGGGAGCAGTTTACTCAGATTTTAAGTTGCTTTGACAACAATGCAGATTTACTTCATAAAACAACCTAACACTGTCTGTTGGGGTTATTGCCAGACTGCCAGACTATTGCCAAACTCTATAAAAGGGTTAACTTCATATCACAAGTCTTTGCTGTTATACAACAGCACTAGTCTATAAAAAATTGAATGGTGTATTAGAAGAGGGGGCTGTTTGCTGTTTCACTCCTCCAGACAAAAACTCTTTGGAACTTGATGCATCAGGAAAACCAGAGAGTGAAGAATTGATTTGAGAGCTCTAAATTATATTGTTTTGAGTCACCGTGTTTATCATATTTTTCTGTTTGTGATTTGTTTTTTATTTTAGAGTTTTCAAAGAAATGTTCTATTTTGTAAAATCTTGGGGAAGTAATCTCTGAGTTATATTTCCTCTCTCCCATTCGTTGTTTCAGTTACCTGAAAAGGACACACCTCTGCATGAATGTGTAGAAAGGTCAGGTATCGTATCAATCCCATCGATTTACTCAATGTAATCACATAACCTTTCTCAAAGAAACTACTGCGGCTAAAAGCAGATCAGTGACCAATGTGGTGTTGTAATCCACACATATAAGAGTGAGAAAAAAAAGATTTGGTTTGACCCAGTTTTCTATGTTGTAAGTCCACAACTCCAAAAACCTGATATAATAAAACTACAACAAATTCAACTCAAAACTGGTTGTATTTCATTTTAATCATCAGTACATCTTATCAAGAAACATTCAGTGTCTGTCACACACATGGGAAAGGCCTATGAGACTGTGGTGTTACAGAGACCAGAGAGGATATTTGTCACTTCTCCAGTCCTACATTGGCTCTTTTTTTTTTTTTTGTCAATGCATTTTTTCTTTTTCCTCTTTTCCCCATTTACTTCCAGCGACCACCCACCTTCCCTTTGCCATGGCCCTTTTTACTGTAGGATGGAAAGAGAAGGGAAGAGAGAGAGAAAGTAACAAAAGATGTAACCGGAAACCAGCAGATATGCAGTTTATCATTATATTTGTATAAAATGAACTACTCACAATTTCTGAGCATGTTGGATTCTGTTCAGCAGCACAATGATCTGCAAGAGGCAAACAAAGACTTCAGAGGAAGCAGGAAGCAATTAAAGTGATTATGTAAGAGATGAGACCAAAATTCAATTTTACATTCAAGAAAAAAAAAGAAAAAAGCAGTAAGTCCTAAAAACTGAGAAGAGGTAACAAGGACATGCTTGAAAAATTCCTTAATCATTTTTATAAATCAGTGATCAAGATTTTAGTAAACCTCTGATTTTTTCTGTTTTTGTTTTTTTTTTTGGTAAGAGTTTCTGTTCACAATTTTAATACTAGTCTCACCTCATATTTCTGGTGCTTCATGTGCTCCATGAAGTCAAACTTCTCAGACTCCAGCTGGTAGATCCAGTTCCACATCTCCTGAGCTCTTTGTCTTGAAAACACAAGGACAAAATTTAGAAAGGCTTTCTTTTTTTTTTGTTTGTTTTTATTTTTATTTTTTTTTATCTTTATCTATTGGTATCCAGAGCTTGTCCCTTGCAATGTTCCTTTGCATTTTTACAACAGTAAATTCATCATAAAAAAAATAATTCTTAGTCATTTCTTAAATTATGAGTCCTTGATTTAAAACAGAGGGAGACAAAAACAAACTTTTCATTTCTAGCCGGTGACCTTTTGTTTATGTTTGATTAGCAGATTATATGAGTTGTAGCAAGCTCGGTAACTGATTGCCAACATTAGGTACAAGGCTGAAACACTGTCTCTAAGGGACTGAGGCTAAAGCTGCATGTCACGAGCAAAAAGTCAAACTCCTTATTTTTCAGATTTTTAATTTGAAGTTATTGACAATATTATTATGACTATCTTTGTGCTGCTATTAATATACCACTGGACACAATTTTAAAAAAATCACTGGAGTGTTTCCTGGGTTCATAAGTGTATATGTATATATGCATGTATATGAACAGACTGAATATACTGCTTTATTGTTCCATCATTATTTACATAATATAATCATTTTAAACCTTATGCATGGTATTAAGTTGTATCAAGAACTACAAATTCCCACTTTGTTGCACAACTCTGTGTATATCACTCTTAATGGGCCCTATAATATGGTGGCAGATGGAAACCATTGTACTGAAGTAAGTGGATGGAAAAATACTGAGCGGGGCAGCTCGGTCACAAGACCGCATTGTTTCTGGGAAAGACTGCTGGTGAGTGATACATAGATGCACATTTTTCAGCTGGAATGAGGAACAGTGAGTGCTGTAACTGCTGTAATAGTAACTTTTTTGTGGTTTAACGTCAAGGTCATGAGTCACATGAAGTGATTTCCTTGGAAGGTGACGAAGAGTGACGTGAGGTAAATCCTGATTTTAACTCCATATAATGTTGAGTATTTTCTGATTCAGTTGCAGTTGCCCCCAGCTTGACTTATGTGTCAGACTCATAGAAGAAGATGGTGTTTATTCCAAGATTCAATTAAGTTTATTTGTAAGTTTTATTGTAGTTATTAAAAGTAATGAAGCGTGGATAAAGAGCTGTTTGTAACCCACACTACACTACACTCAGGACTCCCCTCCATACAGGAAGAAAGTACCACAGAGTGCATGAATCATAGAGAACATTTGTTTTAACACTTACCCTATTACTTCACAAAAAATGGTAGCTTTAAATGCTGCTGACCTTGACAGTAAATTTGGGTTAGATTATCAGAGGCATTGGCTGGATCTGCCCATGTTTGAGGTTTATGTAAAAGCAGAAAAAAATCACGGTTTAATCAGTTTGGTTTGCTAGGCTATGATTAGAAGATCCCTGTTTTGTAAAGGGATTTGCTGAATGACCAGTTGGTAGGGGCCATTTTGAATACATCCTCTCTTTGATAACAGAAATCTGCATTTACATATGGGTTATAAATCTATTAATCATTTGCTCAGTCATCTTTTCCACAGCCATAATTAACCCAGTTCAATGCCGCTGTGGAAGTTTAACATCACTGATTGTCTGAAACATAATTAAAGAGACTCACTTGAGTGCGTCCTCCCTTAAACTGTCGATGGCTAGCGGCTGCCGTCTTTCAGCCAAGGTCTTCTTTTTTATCTCTCTGCCCGTCAGACGCTTGCCTCTCCTCGACTCAGCCTGGAGCAGAACACAAACAGTCCAGTCTTCCTCTCTATCATCATCACCATCATCTCCTCTTCATCATTGTAACAGTTATCTTAACTGCGGTCTGACCTTGGCCAGGAAGCCTCCAAAATTTGCTCCCATGCCAGACAGAACTTTCTTCTTCTTTGCCTCATCATCAGCCTTCTTCTTGGCTTCCTCCTCCTCTTTTCGGTGACGTTCCTCCTGATGGATGAAGAAGGATGGTGTGATGAAGGCACAAGAGAGCCATGTTTACATGTTGAATTGGATATTTTTCTCATTCAATAGTGGTTTCATAAAAGAAAATAGAGAAACAACTGTGTTACTACGGTACATTTAGCCATTAAATATGAAAAAATTCAGATTCAGATTATTAGTGCAATAATTGTATTATTGTTATACTGTTAGAATGTTTGTGTTACCGCAATCCTGTTCTGTCTGTCCTTCTCCTTCTCCGCTCTAACCCTCTGGATCTCAGCCCTCTCTGACCGACGACGCTCCTGAAGGAAAGCAAAGCAAGGAAGCCATTACGCTGTAAATATATAACATTAAAAAAGAAATCACATTTGAGAGAGGAATTTTGTAATTTGTTCTTACACATAGATGGGGGATAAATATGTTCAATTATTCAGCAACATCATTTCTCACATTCATACTGTGCGCTACTGTTTATTATTTTGACTTTATATATGACACTATTATTCCCGTTAGTGTTTGAGGATGATAAAATAGATGTAAGGTGTGGTATTGAAGGGGGTAGAAGTAAAAAAAACTAATTGTCTGTTGCACATTTTTGTATTGAAATTTGAACTTATCTTTCATGTTAATCTCATTTTCTGTGGAATACTGAATATCTTAGAAACTTTCTGCCTCTAAAAGTTATTTAACTCAAACCATCCGAGAGGGCAAATATCTTTGGCAGGACTGCTAACATCTGCAACATGAGAAGGAGCTGTCACTACACACTCTTTGGGATGTCACTAGTAAAAAGGTGAAAGATCCTTAACCATTAATTTCATTTCTAAACTCATCGTAGGTCTGATATACTGGATCATAACCTGCTGCAGAAAGTACAATAAGAGGAGAGTACTGCTTCTGGATTAAAAAGGGAAATATGTCTCTGAAATTTAGTAAAGTACCTCAAAATTGTACTTCTTATTAATAGTATTGAATAAATATACTTTGTGTGTATGTTAGATATATTTAGGACTTGGATTCTGAAATAAAATCATGTTTTCCTTTTGTCAGACAGTTTGTTTCCACTGGATGAGGCTTTTAGGGTCCCATTCATGTTTCTACACAGATCTAGCTAAAAGAACGTACAATTCGTTCCTTGAGACTGATAAGTTCTTCCTCATCCTTCTTCCTCTGCTCGAAGTGGACGTCAATCAGAGTATGCAGCTCCAGTAAGTCCTTCTCCATACGCTTTCTGTGGATGTCCTGGTGGAATAATGGAGTGGCAATTGAATAATGCAGAATTTATAAAAAAATAGGAAGGAACCAAGCCATTTAAAGCCTTGTAAAACAGGTATGAAGAAGTTCAGTTTCCCAAGCTATGAGTCACTGGCTGTTATAGGAGCCAACATTAAGCCAATAGTTTGTTCATCCAAACACAGCTGACTTCTCTCAAGCCACAGCTTTGTCAGTTGTGGTTTCCTGATGATTTTTGCCGCATTTTTGTCAGGAAACAGATATAGTTTAGTCTTTTGTTATAACTTACATCAAAGTCCACCCTCTCCCCTTCAGGAATCTTTGGAGGTGCGAGTTGAGGCACCATTGGTCTGGAGAAAAAAAGGGAAACATTTTGAAAGACTACTTGAAAAATCATAATAAGATTTGAGGAATATGACTCTGTGGACTGAGAAAAAAAACAACAACTGCAACCAAACATTTGGAAAAAAGAAATGGAGGACATACTTTGGTTTTGGGCGCTCCTCCTCTGTTGATAAAGATACATGACAAAAAAGTTAGTAAATCACAATGTTTTTCTCAAAAGAGTGACAATCTGAAAATTGTTAATTAAGCTGTTTAATGTTACAGGGAGCACAGCAAGCGCGGGACTGAGAATAGACAAAGCAATGTGAAATTAAGCATTTTTTTTAGTTGTGATAAAACAAAAGAGCTGATTTTTTTTTAAATAACAAAAACCTTCTCTTACACTGAACTTTTACATTGCTAACTTTGTGAATTCTTAAATATTCTCTTAAAATAAGATTTATGTAAAATCATGAAGGTAAGCTTTGTAATTATTTAAGAGATCAAACTACTCCATAAAGTAAAGCTTTAATTGTTTGATTTCCACATGTGAGCTTTGCAAGATTGTCAATAAAACAGCTTAGTCCAGTGGGATTTAATGGTGTGGATCTAATTGTGTTATGTTAGCTAATTTAGTTTGAGGTCGTAATTGTCTGAGTTAGCTACCCTTGTGCTGAGCTTAAGGAGAGGAGAGGGGAGTTTTTAAAGGAGTATAATCCTTGAGGGGACCACACATCTACCATTTCTCACCTTCCTCCTGGGCATCTTGATCTGATGGAACAGCCACATAAAGTCAGAATGAAAGATGGAAGGAGGCAACAAAAATTACACATGGAGCAACAATGGAGTCATTAATGATGGGTGAAAGGGTGAGGGGTGAAAAGTACACATGAGGACAACAAGGGAATGAAAAAGGTAGGATGGGGGAGAGGGCCCGAGGAGGAAAGGATGGGATGAGGAACAGGAAACAACGTAAAAGGGAAGGTAAGAAAAAAGGAAGGAAAATCAAAAGGAGGATGAAATACACACAGAAGTGAAACATGAAGATATAAAGAACCAAAGAATGGAAAGAGAAAATCAAGAAGAATGAAAAAAGTGAGGGAGATAGTGGAAAAATATGAGGACATAAGGTGGAAAGAGGTGTAGGATGATTGAAAGGGGTCCCAAGTTAATATCTGACGCAAATTTATAGAAATAGTTAGACATTTTGAAAAATATGCTCTTTGGCTTCTTTTTTTCCAGAGTCAGGTGAGATGATATATCACAGAGAATCCATCCTCTCATCTCTCAGCAAGACAGTCAAGAAGCATATTTCCTAAAATGGTCAACTATCACTTTAAAACTATCATTTTCCATCATGCAGAGGCAGCCAGATCATTCAGTGGTGCTGATATGTACTGCCCACTGTGGCCTCAGGGAAATGTAGTTTTGTTGAGCAACATTCGTTATTGCATTCTGCGCATATAGATAGTTTCATACATACCATTTACAGGTTTGCTAGTAGCATAATTGATTGAATTAAATTTCAATGGGCCTGGCCAAAGAATAGCCATCTAGCCTTACCACCTTGTTCATATATACCTAAAAAATCTTTCTTGGCAAACAACTTGTAGATATTCTTTGCCCCAACGTGTACTCTAAAACAATCAGGAGGAACTTTGGCCAGGCTCATCAAGATTTATATCCTCAGAGATCTTCTTGCAGAACTAAAACATCTGTTATGTGCATGTGTAAGATTGTGAATGTCAGCATACACATGATTGCAGCTGTAGAAATAAATAAAACACTGTACAACTTTTAAAGGTAAAACATTTTTTAAACAGAAGCTACAAATCCATGTGATATTTCTACTATCTTGTACTTGTCACTTTTTGGGAAAGTTAGCCAAACAGCTGTAACTTTCTGATATCTTTAGGACCTGATCTTGATGTTACTTCATTGAAAGTGTAAAGCTAATAAAGACAGAGCATTTGAACAATCTACAGCCTCATAAGTTAAATCTACAATTAAATCGTCACCTCCAGTCTCCAGGAGCAAAAGGTTAGAATGAAATAAATGCTTTAGAGGTCTTAAAGCTGTATGGATCGATGGTTTGGGTTTGTTGGAGTAGTTGTACGAGCTGAAAACATGTCAACATCTTTTCACTTTATTTACAGATCCAACATACAAAGATATACTAGCATTTCTTTTTTAATATGTAACTGGTCTCAAGATAAATGTAAAGTCAATATTTACTTCCTTTTAAACTCTGTTTTGCTCTCCTCTGTATTCACCAGAGAGTCACTAGCTTGTTTATCTATGACCCTTTTTTTCTGCTAACTTTGTTTGTTGTTAACTTAGTTTGCTGCTAACTTTGCTTGTTAGCCATTGCTAACTTTGAACAGCGCTTTGTGCTGAAAACCGCTGCCTGCTGCTGGTGGAAATAAGATTGATAACAGCAACATTTGTCCAAACCAATACAATGAGCTAAAAAAAGCTAAAACATCCTGCAAGGCTTCAGAAGATTGTAGAACTGGTTGATAAATGCCGGTACAAGCAATCTTTTTCACATGATCATCTGATGTGTTCTGTAAACAAATACTGTTAGGTTCAGCTCTAGATCTTAAGAGGAATTCAGAAAGGATTCCGAAATAAAACATGCTAACTAAAACAGATAATCGAAATATCACATTTTATTTCTGCTTGGTTGTTTTTACCTTTAAAACACTGACTGCAACAGCAAAAGGCAAAGAAAAAAAAGCAGTCATAGGAGCACAACAGTGACAAAGGCACAATCAACAAATCAATGGAAATATGCTCGTGTGTGACATATCATTTCTTTCATAGAAGTATTGTAGAGTAATGGGGATTTAATTTACCATTTATGTTTGGTATCAAGCACAATGCAGGCAAAACATCTATTTAGATTCTTTCACAAGTTATTAAAGCCAGCTTCAAATAAACATGGTCTCTTTTCCTCTTCTTCTCTTTCACAAATAAACATTAAAAATGTCTAAATATACATTTCACCTGCACTGACTTTTAAGCAAAATTGGTGTTTGAAGTGTGATTGTTGCTGTTCATGCCATCATCTTACCTTGGTACTCTTGCTGCTCTGATAACCCGAACCAGCAGCATCAACCAATGGGAGAGCAGAATAGAGGGGAAGTTGATAGAGAAGAGTTAATGCATTTCCATTCATTGCTCACACAATTATAAAAAGGAGAGGGTTGTTGCGCTCCTAAAGAACTTTTTCAGACAAGGAAAGAAATTTTTTTCATGAAAGAACATTTTTTTACAACCTGTTTTAATCCATCTTACACAATTGACTAAACCAGTTGTATCTGCAGACCTATTAACCAACATATACCTTACCTCCTCCATCCTCCTCTTCCTGTTTAGACTCCTCCTCCTGCTCAGGCTCGGCCTCCTGCTCCTCTTCCTCTGGAAAAAAGAAGACCATGAATATAGTTTTACACCTAATAAAAATCTTGTTCGATGCTGCACAATGTGTTTGTGAGAGAAATATGTGACAAATCTGAACATCATACTACACTTACCCTCTGCCTGCTCCCTGGAGACGTGAGAAAGACATAATAATCAGCTGACATCAGAGGTAATGCTTTTATAGTGAAACAAACAAGGGATGTCAAATTGTAAGCAGTGATTGATGCTGCTCTACTCACTCGTACTCTTCTTCTACGTCTGACATGGCTGCAATAAAGAGAAAACATCAAGAGACAGAACTGATGCAATAAAATGTTCAGGGGATTATAGCTAAACATGAAATAATGTTAATGGTTCTTCAGACAAGTTGTTCTATAATGTTTGGATTTATAGGGCAACATCCTTATCTGACTGAAAACATGTGTAAAAAGATAATATTTGGGATTTTAAATGTTGAAATGTTTAATATTGATCAGCTAGAGACAAGCTGTAATATATTTCAATATTTATATTTCTTATAGAAAAATGAAGATGGTAAACATTCACTTTTTTGTTTTTCTTTGTTTCATATGATTGTTAAGTGAACAAAATAGAGTTTGAGAAAGTTAATTAGACAAAAAAAGAAACTTGAAGGAGCCACTTATGATTCTGGGAGGTCATTACTTTCATCACAAACATGTAAATCTATATCTATCTACACACACACACACACACACACACACACACACACACACACATACACACACATATACATGAAAAACAGCTGGATCATGTC
>JAPZDY010000009.1:20338027-20355608 GCA_029783645.1 Ctenochaetus hawaiiensis | reverse complement strand
CCCCGCCGGGACTCACTCATACCATATTTGGACAAGTGCGTCACTAATCAGGTGGAGGTGATTCCTCTCATTAAGTTTACAACGGGCGCAACAGGACACCTTTCCCACACCCCACAGTTTAAAGGAAATCTTGGGGATGCGCAATCTCGCAGTTTAATAGAACTATTTCCACTGGCATATGACGTGTTGACTGAATTGCGAAAAAGATATAAAAGCTGAATTTCTTCAGATTTGTCATCATAAATTCAGGCTCCAAAGAATCAAAAGCTTTATAAAAAAAAAGCTTCATAAAAGTGACTTCATCAGTGTCTTCACTAAGAGAAATGGGACTGTCAAAACAATCACTGTCCGCCTTGCTCAGCTGATTAATATTAGGATTAGAATTGAAAAAGTCAGGCAGTATTTGGAATTGCAAAGTTTACTGCAAGTGTTGGCACAATATTTATACTCAATGAATTTTGAATAGTATAGTATAGTATATTCGTACTCATACTATATACTTATATAAAATACTTGTATATTCAGTATTTTTAATATAACTGAAAAGAAGTTTGTGTTGTGAAATTGCGTGCATGCGTAGTAGAGGTATAGCTAATGTGAAAAAAAGTGTTTTAAATGTTTATTTTCGGCAAAGACTCAAAACTTTTTCAGCAGTCGGAGATGTTACTACGATGGCCACCGAGTGGTGGGACTTGTCTATTAGGACTGCTGTTATGAAAGCTGTGCACTTCAATGTTACTATGGTACAGATTGGGTTGTTGAATTGGCAAGTGCAACCTGTTTTTTCTTTTTTTTTTTTTTTTTGGAAAAACCCTTAATAAGTTCCATCATAACATAATAATTTCCACAATTCTAGACAATCAATCTATCACCACAACCTTTCAGCATTCAGCAGTGCATGGAATATGTGTGAGGAAAGTACAGTTAAAGCTGTCCCTTATTCAAACTACAGGTATGCTGGTAAAGCTTTACTTCATTTTTAATTAAAGTTATCCCATTTAGTTTTTGTTGTGTTTTGTTCTTTTTTGCAGCCTGAATTGTGTTTAGACTTAACTGCATGTTGGCAGAAAAAATAACAAGAGTCTCAGCCAAACATGTATGATTTGGAACATAAACCTGCACAAAGACTAATGAAAGTCCCTGCATTCCTACCTTACATTTCACTTTCAATCTTTGATGAAATTACACTGAGCACAAAAATGTCACTTTTTGGGTGTGGTGTAATAGAACAGGAGGTTTTGACAACATTTATAAAGAGCTACCTTGACTTTCTCTGACAATGAGTAGAGAGAACTATCTCTGAAAGGTCCTTCTCCATGCAGAGAATTGATTTTGCAATGAGCTTTAGATGATCTATTAAGGCTGTTCTATTGTGCAAAACCCCCAATTTTAAGCTTAGGTTACACAGCAACAAAATTTTTTTTAAGAGGCTGGAATAAGACATTGTTTGCCTTTTCCTAAAAAAGTAACCCAAACAATTAATAAGTGATGACTTCAATATTATAGTAATAGATCATTCTGATTATTTCAACAGTTCTACCATCCACAAAACTGGTGGATAGACACAAGAGTTCTGTGAGTTTTCGATTGTAATGCCTTATTACAGAAGCGCTGAGAAATAAGCAAGAAAAAGATGTTTTCTCCCAGTGTTTTGACTTACAAAAGGGTGAAAAAAGTTTTGCCAGAATAATCCTTCTTCATTTTTTTTTAATTGTCAAGATCATTTTTTGTAAGTAATAACAAGACCACAAGAGGATGATGTGCACCATGAACCCGCAATCTAAGTAGGACTTTAATCATTTATGTTTTCAGACAGGTGAGTTTTAAGTTCTCAAGGTATTCAAAACACCAGGTACATCAGCTGAAATTCATAATATGAAAAGCCAACCAGAAATTGAAAGGTCTTTGTCTGCCTCTACTTAAGTTGGGAAAAAAGGTTATGATGAGCTCTGCTGGCCGATTTCTGCTTCATAAAAATCAGAATATCAAGATTTAAATCATCAGTCTTAGTTATGCAGTGCATAATAAAAAGACAACATGCCACTAGTACAACCACACACCTCTATACACATAGGTATCTGAAATTTGTTTTTGGTACTGTGTGGCTAGCTCAGATCAACAGTGTCAACATCAAACATTGATATCAGACACAAACAACAGGTGATAAAAAAATAATTAACAATCACCTACAAAGCAGTATCTATAGATTCAGTGAATGGATGGCTATGCAATACTACACTGCACTCTGATGCAGCACCTCAAAAATGGCACATTTTTAAACATATTAGTGCTGCTCTCATTTAATGAACTAAAAGTTTTTCAGAGCGTATGGAGACATTTACACAGTCAGTGTGTCTGTAAGACACTTGGGCTTTTTAACTATTATTCAAATTTCAACTATGGGTGTTTCTTACAGAGTACTTGTCAAGAGCCTTGTGTTATACATCATTTTGAACAGAAAAGAGAGAAAAAAATCGGATCAGACTTAACAAAATCATCAGAACATTATTATTATTGTTATCATTATTATTATTATTATCATTATCATTATCATTATCATTATTATTATTGTTATTATTATTATTATTATTATTATTTGCACTTGCCTCTTTTTGGCTTCCGTACTTTCGATATGAAATGCCATGATAATGTACAATTTTGATCATATCTTAATACAGACACCACAACTACAGGAGTGCAAAATGGAAAGGCCCTTCGAGAAAGAAAAGCAGACAGGAGAAAAGAAAGGGTGGAAGAAAAGAAGGAAGGAAACATTGGGGCAAAAGTAAAAAGAACAAAAGACAAAAGGTCTGAACAGGGGCCTGACAGGGCCTGTTCGGGCTGATCCACTGAGCTGTAGCACCACAAAAAGCAAGGGTTTCTCTGGCTCACCATGCAGAGAATGTTCCCACTGGCGTCAACTGAGATGAGGCTGACAGCACACGCACACGCGCGCGCACACACACGCACACACCTCTTAGCGCACACCTGGAGAAAGCTTCCAGATTTCTGTAAGCCGTCTACTGATATAAATCATTGTATCCCAGCCCACGTGCCTTTTAGTACACACAACACTCCTGCAGCTCTGCAGATCTAAGAAACTCCTCACACAACTGGTCGCCATGTGACAAATCTCTTTACTTCTCAAGCATTAGTAGGTAAGAATTCATTAAACGTGTTCACCGAGGTGTGGTCTTACCCTTATCTCCTCTGTCACAACAGTTCAGCAGCTAATGGAAATGTTGCACTTGTCTCAGGGGTTAAAAACAAAGCAGCCACACACTGAGGAAAAGCCGAAAGAGTAACTGTGAGCAGCGTTGCGCTTACCGTGCTCGCTGTTGGCGCAGTCTGTCTGCACTGAACAAACCTGCCTTCATTCTCCTTTTAACATTTTTACTTTCACTTTCTACTTCTATTACAAGCATTCACTCTCTCTCTCTCTCACCCCCTCTTGCCTCTGCATGTGATCTCATCCTCCGGAGTTTCCAAATGAGGGGTGCGACTCGAGAAAAAAAACAACAAAACAAATGGACTGAAAGTTAACCTCAGCCTCCGCACAGGAGGTTGGAGGCGGAAAGTTGTGCATTTACCCCCCACCCCCGCAGGTCAACATGGAGGGACGAACGTGAACTGTATTATATGGCTAAACACCTCAGCCAACCCTTATCTGTGTTCCACCTGGATAAGGCAGAGTTGGGACGGTCAGTCAGGCAGTGTGATATACTGACCTTTAACTTATTTGGGCACTCCTTGAAGTGACAAGGAAATATTGACTACCGGTAACAATAAATAGCCTAATTACTTAGTTACTTATTAAATTAGCAGTAATTAAAAGTTGGCGAAAAGGTGACGTGGGGCTGTGAAACAAGTTTCTTTTAAGATCTGAATCCAGTTTAAAATAAAATTAGCAGAAGCATCTCACACATTTTGGCAGACCGCCTGATCCTTCCGGCCGAGTGCCAAACCTCAGTGGGCACGTGCACAAGGTTAAGACCCCAACCGGAAGTCATTTATGAGGCCTGCTTGTTGTGCCCAATGGTTGCGCCGCTGCTGGTTGCATGTTCTCGCGCTCTGTCCAACATGCGGAAGAGTCCGTGTGTTCGCTGATGGCAGAGGTCGCGTGCACAGAGGCTGGCAGGCTGTCTCTCACCTGCATGTGCCTGCCATCGCTGTTTGAGCCTCGGACAGACACCAGTACAAATACACTGAGCCTGAAAGACCGCAAAATTAGTTGATTTTCTTTTTCTGAGCTGTAGACGTGAACCATCCTTACTCCCTTGCGGGATCAATTTAATAGATTTTACTTTTTTTAGTGACTGCTTTATTCATTTTAATCTTTCGTTGGTGTAATGATGAATATCACCGTTTTGCATTCTACTGTTTTGTTTTGTTTTTACACTGTACGGAGTGCTTTAGAAAAAAAATGTTGCTGCAAGATCTAATCTTACTGTTCAAAAAAAGGCGCAATATAACCAATCTGGTCAAATTAATAAGCAAAAAAATAAACATTTTAAAATATATGCATATCTAGTTGGGCAATTTAAAGTGCTTTACAGGGGAGTAGAAATGTGTCAAAATGAAATTTGAAAAATTGGAAATAAAAGACAGTATAAAACAAAAAAGACAAGTGTATAGTTGAAGATGCAAAGAAGCTGCATGTAAAGGAATTCAATCAGAAGCAAAGAGCCAAAATAGCTGTGGATTTAAATGAACCTTTCAATCTAAAAGTCACAGTAAACATGAATGTTTCAAGGCAGATTAAAATGAGCTGACAGTTGAAGCAGACCTCAGATATTCAGAAGGCTTGTTCCACATATGTGGAGCACAGAAACCAAAAGCTGCGATACCTTGCTTTGTTTTAATCTTGTTTTGATTTTGTTTTGTTTTGATCTTTATCAGCAGTGTGAACGGGCTGATTAAATAAAAGAAGTCACATTTGAAACCCACAAAAAAAGAAAAATGTTTCTACTTAATGAGCTCTGTGGGTGTAATACAGAGATTACATGTCTCGAGTCCGTTTGATAAAAATAGAAATGAGGCCCTGATCACGAGGGCTAAGAACAAGGCTGGGATTACAGCCGTCTCTGACCCAAGGACTGAGATTATAGTTTAAAAACCTCAAAGTCTACATGAACTAGACCACATGTTTTCCAACAGCATGTAAAAAATCAGGAAGTCAGAAAATGAAATCCACCTTCTTTTTTTGACAGAGTGGGTGTCATTAAAATAAAACACAGAACAACAATTAGAGGAGTTGTTGAATTGTTGGACGTTTTCCCCTTGAGTCTGTACTGTTTTCCGAAGAGGAAGCAGAGAGCCAACGTACTTCTTAGAGTAGGGAAGTGGACCCCATAGAACAGGAAATACTTCTGGGAAAATACCTAAAGCAGATATAGATTTACAGAGAAATCTATACATAGATTAATTTTTTACCCAACTAATTCACGACAATTTATTAATTTTAATTACAGAAGTCTTCCTACCAGTTAGTTAAGGCCACTATTCTTAAACCAGGCCTTAGGAAAGACTTGCACTGGTTAGCAGTATTGTGCATTAACATGATAAAAGAGCAGTGGTCTTTGAATGTGCTCATGTTAACATGAAGGAGTACATTGTAGAGTTAACAACACCCCCATTGTATTTTACAGTGGCAAACACTATTTGTATTACACAACAGAGAGGAACAGACTTTGACTCAACACTGCCAAGACTAGCCTGAGTGGCTATGAAAAGGCAGCTGCCGCTACTGTTGAGGTCATTTGAAGGACCTAACATCAGGACGGATTCCAACGGAAGGAAATCTTCCATCAAGTCTTTGCTGTGCAACTGGTGCCCATCGGGTCAAAAAAAAGTCAACCACATCTTCAATAAATTTAGGACAATGAAAGCTTAATCCGATTGGCCTTCAGAAATATTAGTGTGGGATTATTAACACAGGGCAGCACCGAAACCAACAGCAGCGAGGTTCCTTTAACCAAGTCAAACTTTTATTGCTGAGCAGCAAAACACACACTCACATAGGTTTATCCTGGTTTTTGAAGGTCCCATATGTCACATTTGAGCACAAATGACAGTACAGTTCCTCAAAACCCTTATGACTTTGTTCGAGTGTGGCCAAACAAAGTGGTAAAAATTGCTATAATCTTTTGACTTAATCTTAATTTGTGTTCCTGGTTCTCACTCTCTCTGATGCGGATGTAACTCCTGCAAGGGGAACAGTTTTATATCTTTATTTATTAAGCTAGTGTAAACTCTTGTACCTCTGCAGCACGGTTTAAACTACACATCAACCCTGTTGATATAGTACACAGTACTAAATTGACCTCTGAATAGGACGTGGGAATGCCATCGATTGGAGGCTTATCATTCATTCGGTGACACTGCTGACTGATTAACTGCTTTTTGTGTTGGTTTTAATTTGTGTTCACATGTTACAAACAGCAATGGTTTTTATGATCCAGTAATTTAACGGTTTCTTATATGGAAAACCACTTATGAACAAGTTGCCAAGAGAATGATAATTGGTCCAATAATTTACAAGAAAGTAGCCTATAAACTTAATTAATTTTACTCCTTACTCTTCATATTAAATCAGTGACACTTGACCTACATTTAATTTTAAATTTTTTATTTGGAAATGCCAACATACCTCCTGTGGTGAACAAAAATTGATGAAAAAACTGGGGGCAGTTCACAGGGTCAGAAAGCCGGCAGGTAATGCAAAAGGTGAAACAATCACATGCTCTTTCAGGAAGAAGCCCATAAACAGATGAGAATAGACAAAACCCTGACTGTCCAACTTAGTAAACATAAAAATGCAAAGTGGTGGATAACAGTCTGGGAAAATGTGAGGCACTCTGAAGTTGAATAAAATTCCTTTAGTTGCTCGATCATGGATACCCCAAGGCATTTGGACTCCATCGACTCTTCATAAGATAAAAATGTTTTGTGATTTTGTGATTTTTCTCTGGAATATGGACAGAAATCACTATTACCTGAAATCCTGAAAAATAATGACCAGAAAGGGTCAAACAACTCATTCATGAACATCTGTAAAATCTTGGAAATTCCATCTCTCCATCATATGTCATATTTTTTTCCAAAAGTCCCTGGCGTTTGTTACCGAGAGTGGTCCTTCTGGCTGTTTCAGCCCACCATGTGGATGTGGGTGGAGGCAAGAAGCCTTATCAGTATTCTCAAAGCACTGCAAGACTTAAACAAACCCAAATGAGACCACAGTTCAGCCTATCAATTTTTGGA
The DNA here is from genome assembly GCA_029783645.1 of Ctenochaetus hawaiiensis. Lineage (NCBI taxonomy): Eukaryota > Metazoa > Chordata > Actinopteri > Acanthuriformes > Acanthuridae > Ctenochaetus > Ctenochaetus hawaiiensis. The sequence goes on along the minus strand of JAPZDY010000009.1, from coordinate 20,348,348 downwards.
GGGGACTGTTGAAGCAGGAGTCATGAGATCATCCTTTGTTCATTCCCTCTTACTTCTTGGGCTTACATCAGCTCTTACATCAGTGTGTATATGAGCCACTAACTGAGCTTTTTCACATATGTGAGAGCAGGATGCAGGGCAGATTGCAAATGGATGTGATATCTATCTAAATTTAAAAGCTGAACCAAGAAAATAGATAAGGAGGAGAAGGAAAAGAAATGGCCGTCATCACAAGACACTCCAGTAAAAACATCCGGAAGCTTTGCAGAGACAAAAAGTCCCAAATCCAAAAACGTCCAGGACTTAACTGATAAAGATAAAGACAAGGTAAAAGGAGGTCAGGCTCCAGTGATGATTCTGAAAAGTCTATATTGGAGGACTGCACAGATGAAGACACTTACACACTGGCAACAGTGAAGTGACTGTGTTAAATACATTGATTAAACCATTTAAGAGCACTTCTGTAGCTCTCTATGACTATAAAGGTCTAAAAACGAAACTCAGGTCATCAGGTCTGAATTTTTTTTTTTTTTTTATTGACTGAGCTTCATAAAAGATAACTGTAAAATCTATCCCAGGCAGTAAAGAACGTTACCCAAGAAGCCAGTTGATTTTTGTTCTAACTTACATTTTTCTGTCAGCCTTGTGCTCAAAGCCTGGCACTACAGCTTGTGTTTGGAACTAGTGAATGAATTCAGTGAGAAAGAACAGACCAAATGCAGATGCATTGCAGGGTCTGTGAATATTTTATTTCACATAGCTCACATAACACACCATCACAATCCATTAAAGGCCTTTTTCACAACTCCACATTTGACATTTAAATAAATTTTAGAATGAGAACCACTAACAAACAGCAATAATAAGCATCTTTTGGGATGTAGAATTAGCAAACATGGGATATCAAAAATTTCCTTTATCAATATATACCCAGAGTAAAAACAGTTACACAGACATGAACAGCAAATAAGGATTCAAGGATAAAGTAAGAGAAGACAGGGCTGAATCTTAAACACAAAGCCAATTCTCACCTGCTTCTAAATGCAAGAGTTACTGCTTTTTGGTGAGAGGCTCATTATCCAAACTGTTGACAGCCGAGGACATTGATTTCATCACTTATTCCTTCATGGGGTAGACTGAGGCACGTAATCATTGCTGGCTTTATAAGGCAGGCTGAGGCGTGAGGTGAGGAACAGGTGTCACAAATTAAATGACCTTTATCACATTTGATGCATTTACAGAAGCTCCTATCTAATCTGCTGGTTAACTGGTTAAACTGGTTTAGTTGTCAAAAAAAGAAAACATTAAAACATTAAAGGAATAAATGGATGAATTAATCCTTTACTGTATTTAACTGTCAATAAAAAACTAAGAAGTTATGTTAAAGAACCTTTGTCATTTTCAGTGTGCTGTTTAAATGAAATACTGGAATAAAAGGAAAAGAAAACCAAAAGTAACACTGAGCAGCTTCTTGACCTTCCTTCCATTTGGAAACGGAAAGCCATTAGTGGAGAGAAGAAAATAAATCATTAGCTTACACTGCTGAAGCTGTGGCCGCACTTTCAAAAGTGAAACCTATGTCTTGTGACTGTCTCACTGATGATAGAAAACAGTTTGGTAAATGAGCCATTGAACCTGAGACAGAAACTGAAGCCACTGTGGTTTGATGTTCTTCAAAGATATAGTAAATCTCTCTACAAAAGTCATGTTAGAGCTAGAAAACATGAGCGGAGAAGTAGTTTAAGGTTTAAACTACCTTAACAAGACACTTTTAGTCAATGTTCTATTCTTATATTCCCATTTTTATAAAATTTATGACTGGAAAATAGGAATGGCTGTGAAATACATGTTGTACCACTACATCACTGCACATTAGAACATATACTGCACCGCTAACAGTATTACATTCTTAGAGACAGATACACAGAGAAGATAGATAAACAAGAAATGTTACAAGGTTTCCCTTAGGAATTGCATTGATTAAAAAATTGCATTGAAACTGTTTTACTGAGTGTATACTTGAATTGAGGCACGAATGTGTAGCCACAAATGCCATAGCTTCAGAACCAGGGTTGAGTTGGGGGTGTGGGGTTGTGGGAGGGAGACCTTATTGATCTCCTCCCCCTGGCAAGAAGTACCACTGGTCAGGTCCAGAAATGGACTTTACTGGTTTGTACCATTCATCAAGTCCTGGTCATATGGAGAACTAAATGCTGTCTGTTGATGCCCTCGCAAGTGTGCTTAGTTTAAAGGAAAGTTAGAGAATTGGAATGAACCTTTTACTTTCAGCTTTCCAAAATCTTTTAAAAAGTTTCCGCAATAAAATGATTAAATGGCAGTTAGAAATATGTAATGCAACTGTGTACCCAACAGCTACAGTCCACTTCTGACCATCTCCAACACTTGAGGTGCGTTTCGTTCAACAGCATAAGACAACTGAAACTGATCAGCTGAAGCATATCTTTATCTTTACAGTTATCTAAAACATTCCACCAGAAACATCTACAACTTATCGAATCATCCCACTGAACTGGCAATAGCAAGCAAAAAGAAAACAATCAATGAAAAAGTCATTTGCACCTCTTTTTCTCATCCTGTCCTTCCTTCTATCCTTTTTACACATGGCTAAATATAAAACTTGATCATCTGATCTCTGTCAAATTACAGCCTGAGAAAATGTGTCAGCATTTTTTATGGAATTAACATCTCATATTGAGAACAATCAATTTAATGACTGTTGACTAACCATTACTTCGCATCCGATGTTCACATGGCTTTATTTTCAGCAAAGTGCCGCTATGCCAGGCCTATTAGAGCAGGCATTCTTTCAGCAGGCACCTTGAGGCCCTGCATCACAACAGATAACCCAACATGTGAAAAGTTCAAAGACAGTCAGAAACCACTATCACTTTCAGGCCACAGTGTTCAAGTTCATATTGAAACTGATAAAGAAACACTGGTTTCTAACTTTAACCAGCAGTAACACATCACTTAGCATATTTAAAAAAGTACTGCGGTCAGAAAAATCTCAAGCTATTTGCACTTTACTTGTGTTTTCTGCTACCTTTTACTTCTACACGACCACATTTTTGAGGGAAATACTGTACTTTTAATGCAACCACAATTGAAAAACTTTTACTATTTTAATATTCTCAATGCACCTAAACTTGGAGTGGAACATTTTTACATATTTTATATTTCTCACCTCTACCTGAGCAACAACAGTGTACTTTAAAGTTATCCTGTGGCCTTTTAGACAGCTAGCAGAACCATGGAGCGATGTTTTTATGCTTAAGTGGACCCCTGTTTTGTTTGAATTATGTCCAAAACCAAGTGTGCACATGTGTATGTGACAGCATTCAGCTGATGTAAGACACATTCCTGCAGCTAGTTAAAAGGGTTTTGCATTGGCAGTCAGTCAGTGGAAATCAAACACTCCAAATGTGAATCAGTCCCCCTAGAGCCTATATTAAATGCCTGACTTTACAGCTGATACACACATACTCATAACACAGCTGCCCAAAAGCTGTTTTGGTCTATATATTTTTTTTCTGGCAACTGTAAGGGAATTTTCTTTTTATAGCTCACTTGATTATATTATATCAAGGCTCAAAGTTATGTAGAACTAAGCGTGTGACTGTTTTAATTGACAGCAGAAAAAACTGTCTGCTACACAATACACAGTCATTGCTATGCACAGTCGTTGGTTACTTTGTGTGTCCTCCCCAACTCCACCCTCTTCCCAAATATGGCCACTTCTGGCTTTGAAAAAACCAAGATGGTGGTTGCAATAATGCCAAACAATGTCCGATGTTCAATATACCATCTGCGAAAAGGGATTTTTACAACTTTGAGTGATCGTGCAGAAAGTTTGATGTTAATAACCTTTGTGGTATTTCTGTTTCTTTCTTAAAAAATGCAAGTCAGTGCTTTTTGAGACTTTCTGGAAGTCAAAGATGCTGACTTCTACAAAGAAGGGATCTGTATGCTCCACGACTGCTGGACTAAATGACGTCAAGAATTAATTCAATGTGCTTCGGTGAAAAACATAAGTTTTGTGAGTTTTCCATTGGGCACATTTAACTGTCACTGTAGTAACCGACAGCCTCTGTGGGAATGAATTTAACAGAAACATTGAGTAGGTGTTGTAGAAATGCCACAGAACCCTTTAGAGGCATTTTACTCTGATTATAGCCTGTAATTTATAGACAGCTACACACATTCTTCCTGTTACTGAATATTCAACTTTTGGACATCCAGTAGTTAACTATTGACTCAGGCTGTAGCACAGAACTTGTCCAGAGATCAGGTGATGGCTAAACAAAACCCTGAACATTAACTGGAAAACTTTGACAAGAGCTTTTTGATAAGATCAAACCGAGACTTTCGTTATCTACTTTATAAACTTCTAGTCCCATTTGATACATTAAATTAAATGGCAATAAAAAAAAGGGAAGATTTTGGTAGGAGGAATAGAAATAACTTTCCCTTTAGTGACACTGATCTTTGTTTCAGTCTTAACCAACTTGTTATGCCTCCATTTGTCCTCAAGTTTCAGATTTTAAGGAATGTGCTCCATTACCCTGAACTGTTGTAAATTGTGTCGGCTGAGCAGCACAGCTTCATTTCAGGATGAGGACAAACAAAAAAACATTTTCCCTTTACTTTGATTGAGAAGCAGAGTGACTTTTTGTTTTCTGCCACAAATCTGGGAGAGTTTTCATGCTTCCTCTGCTTCTCAATCATCTAAAACTGACTTCCTTTTCTCAAGCGATGACCTTCATTCCCTCTTTCTTAAAAATCACCATTGCTGGTTTCATATCCTCATAGAAAGAAGTGATTGGAAGCTTTTGTATTATAGTGGAACCTCTCTGTCTGAAATGGCTCATACAATATAAACAAAAGTGTACATACATGTTTTAATGCTGAATAGCTGTGTAATGCGTTAGTGCCCGTTCACACACAGAGGCATTTGAGCTTGTTTTTGAACAGAAGAAGCAGATCATAACATATAGCTGAGGTGTGGCAGTCTATCACAACTATCTTTTGTTATCTTTATGAGCAGGAAGGTAAAGAAAAAAGTTGATGCCACAGAAAACCTCACATCAAGGGCTCCTTGCCTCTTCGGTATGCACTGTTTTCTTTCCCTCTACATAGAAGTCTTGTTATTGTTGTGTCTTTAAACGGTGACAGACATTAACAATAGAGCGCCTCAATTTTTTAACTAGACTGGGATCTCCCTTTGATTTTGGCCAATAAAGTCACTTTTGTCAGGGTAATGAATGCTTTAATTATGTCTCAAGTCACATAGTGGGATGTTCTTTTACGTTACAGGTTCCAGACAATTTCTTAGGGGTCTGGACTTCTTGGGGAAAAGATGTTTTCTGTCGTACTCAGAGTGTCTTCTTGGGCTGATTCTGGACTGTGTCTTTGGAGGATGTGGAGGTTTTGGCGTCGGCAGAAAAGAGAGCCATGATGTCATGGAGAGCTTTACTTATCTGAGCGCCAAACCTGTGGGAGTCCTACAAAGGAAACAAACAAGTATTTACAAAGAAAGAAAAGAGTATAACAATCTATTGTGGTCAGAGAAATAAACCCCCAAGAGAGAGAGAAGAGAGAGGAGGAGACAACAGGAAGTGATGAGGGAGAAGAAGTGGGTGAGAGGTCTAAGACGCATTTTGAGGCTGATACTCTAACAGATATGCTAATGCATTAAAACATTTGTTAACATTTTTTTCTTTTTTCTAATTTATCTGTTTGACGTAAATAATTCAGATGTCCTTTGGATTTGTTTTTTTTTTTTTTTTTTACATATTTAAGACCAGCATACATTGTGAGAGGAAATTTTTACAGTGTTAAAATCAACTGGTCTCTGCTCTACGAAAGACATTTTTTTCAGGAAGACACAGTTTCTTAACAGCCTCAAACCTAGTTCAGCTTTTCTGTGCAAACATTTATTACCAATTATCGGCCTACATCTACACAGACACAGATAAATGTGCAATATGCTAACACTGGCCAATTTATGGACCTGGCTGATTGGTTCAGCCAGCAGTCCATTCATGAATGCAGGATTCTCAATAAAAATAAGAACTAAAAAAAAGGGAAGTGAAAAGAGAAAGCGAAGCACTTCATCTCCTTTTTGTCTGCAGTGTCATGTGCTGTGCGGTTTATGAATGAATAGGATTATGTAAACCGGTCTCATGTTCGCAGAAGGTCTGGCAGCCTGGTTACACACCCAGGTGGATGTAAAACTTGTCAGAATATCAGAAATGTTATTGAGTAATTATCATTCTTTCAACGTCCTGCCCGTCTCTACAAGCAGGATGATGTATAATGCATGAATGTGCAGCTTATATTCTAAAATGGAGAATTAAGTGAAAAGCAGAACTTTAATTTGAAGGATTTGATCTTTTTGCTTTCCAATGAAGGATACTGGTACTGCACACACCGCATTTTATACAAAGTGATCTTTCTCTTTTTTTTTTTTTTGATACCACAAACTTCACTCTGGAAATTTAAATTCCAAGAAATATGTCAGTGCAACACAATAAAACAGCAGTTTTTTAATTGAACTATAAATAACTTATCTAAATACTGATGAAAGCAGCAAAGGCTTTACTTACAGTCTCACTGCATGAGTACTTGGAGGACACGTGAAAGTTGATCATATCCTCACCCACAATGATGTATGACACCCCATAACCATCATCAGCAACCTGACATGACCACAAAGATCAATGTTAATGTCTCACACACCACCTGCTGCACTAATATAGAGAACCACTGTGTGTATTTACAACCATTTAGTAGGCCTCTGATAGTAATAAAACAAGCAGTATGTTCTTGGGATTCACATATGGAAAAGTGTTTGTCACGTACAGGTCCGAATCCTCCGCCCAGTGAAATGAATTCAGGGTGGTTTTTCAGGTCGAACAACTCCATCTGCTGAACCGGGGTCTGACTTGTGGAGAGACGCCAAGGCTCCGACAAAACCTGAAATGTGGGTGGGTAGAATGAGAAAATCAGAAATTGGCAATGTTTACAGTGAAAACAAGTACTGATCCAGCATATAGTGACAGACGACTGGATCTCCTAGCTTTTACCAAAAAAGGACAAAGAGAAAATGTATTCCGGTGCCTTGTTCGACTGGCATTTGTTAAGTACACATTCATGGTTTAACTAATGTTACGTCTGTTTTAAACTGACTACAGGAACTCTACAGCTTTAGTGAATAGTCTTTTGTGTGTTCAAGCTGAGATATTTGGCTAAATAATGACATAGTTTTAATATATAACAGGAAAACGTGAAGTATGTTGTTAATAAAATCTAAATAAATCAAATTTTTGTCATTTAGTTTCTGTGTATGTCACTGAGAAAATGATTAAAAACACAAAAAGCAACACTGTACTAAACAATAAGCTCACCTCTTTGAGGAAGGGTGACTCCACCCCTAAGTATTTGGAGACCACGTACAGGCAGAAGAGGTGTCTGTCAATTCCAGCTCCAGTCATGGCCATTCGATAAAGGTTCTGGTGCCTCTCCGAAGCCAGTCGGAAGAGACGCTTGCATTGTTCCTCCGCCTGTCAAACCAAATTACTTTTTTATTGTCATCTATGGAATAAAGTCACATACAAATCATCCTAAAGCTTTACATTTACCAGAGATACACAGTTCAGTCAAATTAATTTAGCAATTGAGTAGTGTTTACGGTGAAAATGTGGTAATTTCAGACTTGGGTTTGGTCAGACACTGAGGTCAGCAGCTTCAAAGTTCTGTGTAAGCATTATATACCTGAAAGAGAACCAAATAAAGGAACTTATCAGTACCTCTCCATTCTCTAGAGCTTTGACGAAGGCAGAGCTCTCATTGGAGCAGGATCGCACTGTCTCTGTGCGGCCCTCCCTGAACAGACGTGTCATTGAAGCTTCATATGTCAGACACAAACAACCTCGATCCTGGAGGAAGGAAAGGGGGAGGTGGAGAGAAGTTTAAAAGGAAAAACAGGGGAAGATGAATGAATGTGCAGTGCTTGTTATAGACACATCTGGAGAATAAAGTAAGTAAAAATAATGATAAAGCAAACAAGATGGCCATCTTAGCTAACACTTCTGTTTAACATTTTGCTATAATCGACTGAGGCAAATTTTTTCTTTTAGGGTATCTAAGTTCAGACAACAGATACTGTGGGAGGAGAATGTTTCTCAAAGTAAAGCAGAGATAAGATGAAAAAATGGTCAACTTTAAATGCCAGCTCAGATTAAGAGATAAACAGGAAATGTAAAATCATCAAGCCCACACGATATTTTTGGAAAAAGTATCTCACTGTGTAACTAGATCAAGGCAAAATTAACACACAAACAAAACAAAAGAAATACCTTTTTTTTCCTATCAAGCCTTTTTTTTTTAAAAGATTTTAATGAAGAGGCTTTCTTAGCACATCAGAGCCCCAACCACAGGCTTTTTAACAATATAATTATTTAAAAACCACAACAATCATATAAAACCTAACTAGAAGTTTATTAGACAGTGTGGTTGTAGTTGCATTCTTGTTACACTGTAATCAGGACAGAAATCTTCCAACAGGACAAAGTAGCATGTTGTGTAATCTAGCTTCAAATTGTTGCAGTAAAACAACATGTGACACAAAGCATGAAGATTGCTGCCCTTCTCTTCAGACACAGATCAGAATCCTAAACAACAATATTTGTTGCACTAACATGACAATTGCAAAGAAAGTGAATATGAGTTGTACATAACCCGACTGTCTCTGCAAAACACAGAGTTGATCCCAATAACTCAACTTTGTAACAAGAAAAGACATTCAACAAACAAGCACCAGTGTTGAGAGGATGCTGTATATCTGTGCTGTTTCGGCTGCTTAAAGGTCAAGTTAAAGGTTAAATTATGCTCTTGTATTTGAGCTTGAGGCGTATCTTTGTTAATGTATTCACCACCAATTCTGCAAACTGTCCTGTGCTGCAGCAACCAGTGTAGTCTTGCTATTTTAGCCAAATAATTTCAGCTCAGTCAGTTCAGTCTCAGTTATGAACCAGTTCCAACATGTCACCTCTGAGGCCTACTTTTGTCTGACTGAAAATTTCATGGAGAGCATTTTTTGTAGATAGGATGATAGTTTTTAAGGTACAACAGAAGTCAAGGCTGTCAAAATCTTTAAGCTTCTTTAAATTAAAGTCCTGCTTTCCTATTGATGGACAAATATTTGAGACCATTCTTAAGATCATTTCATACAAAGACTAAATTAAATGTGCAATGTTGGAGAGAGGCAGGAGAGGCATTGGAAAGAGAGAATGAAATGCACCAAAGGGCCCAGCCTTGAATCGAACCTGGCATGCTGAGGTGTGAGAGTGACTTCTCATTTGCAAATGAATAAAAAGTTTTTGCATTCCTTCACAATGTCAGAATTTAAGTATGACATACTCAATCATGTCAAAAATTACTGAAAATGTAATAAATCAACCTTATCAAAAATTTAATAAGACTCAAGAATATAATGACTTGTCCAACAATGCATTAAGCAATCCTGACTAACTTCATAGTTCTCACCTAATGCAAAATTTCAGAATGACCAGTCTGCATGGGTGGGGGCCGACTCATAACTAATCAATAAAGATTCAAGCTAAGTGCATCTTTGTTTGATAACATTGTTTAATAACTTTGCCTTTTATTATTTATAAATTTCAAATCTCACATAAGTATAGAGTTTACCTTTCCAAACATGAAATAACTGTAAATTATTAGTATAAGCAATTTTATTACATTTTAAACCAGGTGCAAGTGCAAATATTATTGAGTTTTCAAGAAAACAAATATATAATTGGGTGCAACACCAATTCCTTCTGCAAACCATATTGTGTATGTTTTGTGTGTATGTGTCTGTCAAAGTGTTACCCTGTAGTATGCCAACTGTAAGGCGATCTGTATGAATGCATCAGGGCTGATGCGTAGTTTCTTGATCCTTCCTTTTCCAAACTCTCTGAAGGGAAACACGTGGCAGTCCACATCATCTGCAAGCGCTTGGGCGACAGCCAGAGAACTGCTCGCTTGAGCCTGAACCTGAGTGACACAGAGGAAAAAGAGACTTTAAAACTGGAAAAGTGAGAGATAATTTCAATTCTTAGGACTATGAACTGCTGCCAAGATCCAACTCTATATGACCTTCAAAGCCTCACATTTCAAAACATCTGATCGCGTTCTTTCTTTTAAAGGGCCTCCATTTGTGGGGGTCACGTGACGCCTGTCGGAGAATGGCTGCTTGAAAACTTCGCTCTTGCCACCTCTTCAACATTCCACGTTTAAA
>JAPZDY010000009.1:20298901-20324245 GCA_029783645.1 Ctenochaetus hawaiiensis | reverse complement strand
GTAACGAATTACTTTGAAATGACAGTAACAAGTAATAAATAATGCATTACGTTTTTGAAGTAACTTGCCCAACACTGCATCCACATTATTTAAAGTTGCATGTGGTTATGTATCTTTAACTTTATAATCTATGCTTAGAAAGGTTGGAGCATTTATCATTCAGCCCTCAGCAGCAGACAAACAGGTTGTTGCTATAGCAGTCAGTCACTGATTGGACAGAAACCTGACAGTATCACTGGTGGCTTGGCTTGTTTTTGAATTCCTTTACTTCCTGTGTAATCTTTTCAAATTAAACACATGGAACTGAGGAATTTTTTAGTCATCACTGTTCTGCCCAAGCTTGCTGGCCAAACAGACAATAACAACTCAGATGGAAACATATCTGTCAGGTCCAAAAGCCCAATTTCTCCAAAGTCTTGGCCAGTCAACCGTCTGCAGCAATGTGTGTGCGAGTGTGTGTGAGGACAGGGCAGCTTGACAGTTTTGAATTCCTGTTCTCTTTAAAAGGCAGAGTAATGCCTGGCTGCTGTGGATGAACGAGGCCTCCGGTGCATACTAGACGATGACATGACTACAGTTACAGTCACACACATTCTATAGAAAGTAGGTCAACATATATAATCTCAGTGAGGCCATGTTTGTATGTGTATGAGCAGTGTGCTTCCTCTTCCTCTCTGTCCAACCAAACCACTGATTGCTGCATATTTCTCACTTCCCACAGCAATTTGGACAATCATTTGTCTGCATGTGTAACTGAATGAAAGAGGGACAAAGACAGAGACTCAAAAGAGACAGTAAGAATGAAGGTGGGAGGAAAAATGCTGGCATGCTGGCTAGCACTCAGTTGTGGACTTGCTAAACAAAGAATGTTTGTATATTTGAGTCAAAACTACACTTTCCATGTCTGCGGGTATACGAGGGTCAGTTATGCTCTGTGTGATGTGAATTAATTTCATCAGCAGGTGTACATGTAGGCTGTATGTACTACCAATTTGTTGTTACTGCGTGGGCTCATCTGCAAGGTCACTGCACTCTGATCCTGTAGACCGATCTACTGCGTGTGTGGACACATTCTTCAGTTGGTCTCCAGAAGGTAGAATAAGCCGAACTATTGTAAGTGTCCATACACATCCATTTGGGTGTATATTTACTCCTTTACAATGGCCTCCAAATGAATCCTTTCCCAATTCTAAACTTTATTCCAGCCTTGACTTTAGAGCCAGATTATTTCTTTTAACTTGCCTAAAATAATCCAGACTTTTTCAAATACGTTACTGTCTTCAGCACTTTGAAGAGTCAAAGATGGGCAAAAACAACATCACTTCTCAAAATTCTCCACTATTGCCTGGGAACTTCTTTAACTTCCCTGTCCAGCTCTCAACCTTTTGTGGGTCATTTTTCAAGTGGAATATATACATATCCTGAAACTGATAAAATATATTAAAGAAACACAATTACTTTGTTAAACAATAGGAAAAAAAGAAATAAATATTTTTTATCCAAGTTGGAGTATTATGTCCTATTCCAGATATCTAGAAATGACACAAGAAGGAAGCATCTATATACACCAAAATGGGCTATGACAAAATCACTTTGGTTGAAGCTGCACAAATTGAGCTATTATTTATGGCTACTATCTACATTTCAGTATGAAAATTGAAAAGTAAGAGCTGAATAATATCCGTATTGTTGTGGCTAGCAGTTATTTTGGCTGTAAGTATTTTAGTAAAAACAGAAACTGGAAACACTAGTTATTTGTAAGCTTAAATATATTAAAAAAAAAAAAAAAAAAAAGTAAATATTCTGTTATGCTTTAATTGCTGTATAGGTAAGCAGAAACACCTGCTAAAACTTCATTAGCTTAGTAAATAAATGCAGTTGTCAAAAATAATTTAGGGCTGCAAGTTCAAATGCAACAACGACTCCATTTATGTCAGCTGGGCATTAAATTACGCTTAATGCAAACAAAGTTCAGTAGTTTGGTTGAATTTAATAAAAACTACAAAATACTTTTCTGATTCTAAATAGTTTCAACAAAAGCTGGCAGACAGGTTTAACCTGTCAGGGGGGCAAAGAAAGGTGGCAGAGGCAGTTCGACAGGCTCAGCACGCGGACAAGAGTACGGCGGGAAGACACGCGCGTGCATTCACTCAAGCGCGCGCGCACACACACACACACACACACACACACACACACCACATATTGGCTAGTGTAAATAATAATAGAAAGTTTGCATCCAACTGTTAACTCGAGGCACTGAGGAGCTTAATCTATGTAGTCTGTACACCCAGCCATCTGACTTTTGGGAGTTTTTGTTCGTTTTCTCTTACTGGCCTGGCAAACAAATAACTGGCTAAAACTGAGGCTAACATATTTTACCTCGGTGAATAACGTTACGGTGTCATAGTTAGCTTGTCTGTGTTGGAATGGCTTCACATGTGCTAGAAATGGTCCTATTTGAATATATGGACTAATATGAAGGACACAAAGGGCTAATTGGTCTCAATGTAGACCAGAGGCTATCATTTTAATAACAACATAAACAGAAAGTAACGTTATAGTTAAGCCACTCGTTAGAACTTGTTTGAATGTTGCTGAGCTCAAACCAGTTACGGAAATACTTTCTGACCGATGCAACCACGCAACGCTGCTCTCCATCACTAACATTACATCACCACCAAGTATGGGTGGGCAGAATTACTCTTGGCTTCCAAAACAACTAATACTAAACCAAAAATTCAACATTCATCTGACTTCGTGTATTAGCTCACATGCACTGTAGCCTGGTGTATCACAGCTTTTCAACACAACAGTAGTCCATTCATGCTCAGCACCATCTCCCACCCGATGCGATGCACAAAAGCCAACATAGAGCAGAAGGACCAGACTACATTAATTTGACACAAACTGGACTAAAAGTTCGATGAGAATCTATTAAGTACGATTAAAATGTACCTGAAGTATCTTTCGAAAAGCTTTCTCGGTGAAAATGTTGACACGGAAACGTCTGTGTGTGCACCCCTCCCTTCTTCTCAAGCCAGCAACAGCTCGCTCTCACTGTAAACCAAACGAGTCTTCCCTGAACCTACAAGGCAATCACTGCCAGGCCCGCGGACAAAGATTGTTAATGTGGCAAGATGAGGCACTCGCACAACCAGCCTGACATTCAGGGCACCGAGCCGTCGCTGCGTGCATGTAGGGGTTAATGCGTAAGCTGTGCTACGGGCTGTAGCCCCTTTGCTAAAATAGTATATACAAAAAATACCAGTGTTATGGCGCTATCAATACAAAAAATAGATAAGTATTCATGAACAACAACTTTTCACAGAATAAGGGCCTACATGACTATGTGAAAAGAATATCTAAATGAGTACTGCTACAGAGACACATTGCAGTATAAAATAAGAATAATATGACACAAAACAGGAAAATTGTATGTTTTAGCAATATATGATGCAATTTTGACAAATAATGACACAATTTTTTTCTTTATTTACCTATATTTTAAATTTGATCAAAATGACAAATTTCTGTAGACAAGACAATAGATTTAAGTTTTTTGTTCAATTATTGGACAAGGGGCACATGCATCTGTTCTAAAAATTCTCTTACTAGTGCATTTATATTTACTGATTGCCTTCAATTGCAAAAAAATTACTTTTGGTCACTTTAAAAGTGTCAGAGTGAGAACTCTTCTATTTCTGCTACTCTTTTCAGGAAGCCATACATAACTGAAGCTAAGTGACACGCCCACCTCTGATAGATATATTGAAAAAAAAAGAAGCTGTAATCAGGCAATGTAAGGGAAATAGGTCACATTGTAACCTACACATATAACTGATTTTACCTTATCTATTTTACTGTTATCATTTTTCCAAAAACCTGACAATGTTTTTAACTCAGATTTAACTTAATTACAGTAGCTGCTGCTGGGCATCATCACTGCAAAAATCCTTGAATTAATCCTAACCACTTGACATACTTTTCCTCACCTGTAAATGAAAACTGGGAATTTGTATACAATTTGGCACGTCAAAATCAGAGTTCACATATACATGTTTTTTCTTGCAATTGTTGACATGATGTCACACTACATTGCTTGATGTTATCCATCTCCCACCAATTTTCCACCTAAAAAGGTTAAAATGTTGTAAAATGTTGTAAAAATGCAATAAACAGTACTAGAAAACATAAAATTACCTAATATTTATTTTGTTTCTCTAACTACATGATGGTGTAAATTCCATTTCAAGAACGTGATACTTAACCCTACAAAAGAAAAAAATAATTACAGCAATTGTTGCGCAAGAATGGAAAACTGACTTCCCCAATAAAAACCTCACTGTTTCATTTTTATACTTGAATCTTGGTCTGTATGAGATAACAATAAGCTGTCAGCAGATTTTGTCACAAACAGTCAGGCTTACTGTTTTTTTTTTTGTTTCTGTCTTTGTGCTAAGCTAACACAACTGGCCCTAGTAGAAACTCATGTTTACTGTAGGCCAACAGATATGAGACAGCTTTTAATGTTGTAATCTAACTCAGCAAGAAAGTCAACTTCTAAAAACATTTATATTGAAAAGTCCTAAGTCTTATAATCCTAGACTCAACCTCAAACAAAACAATGTGCATTTTCTGCTTCTTCTGTTACTGCAGAATTTGAATTTATGAGACCCTAAATTCTTCAGAAATATGCCAACATGACCTAAATGTTTTAAGTGATGGCTATCCTACTTAAAGGGAAATATATTATGGATTAAAACAGAGCACAAACATCCATTTATATTTCCATGGTTGTTTATTGGTCAGTATTTCTCACAGGCAATAATAATCATTGTCATAATAGTGCACTTCTCCTTTTTTTGTAATTATACTACAGACATTTCTCGTTGTCGTTGCTTTTTTTAGCAGTTTTCTCGACCCACCCTCCCCCACACGCCTCCTCCTCTCTCCAGTTTTTTTTTAATGACATCGCAAATTCCTCCAGAGTGAGAAAAAAAACGCTTTTTCTTCTGTGAGGAGTAGAGGGTCACAAAATGGGGGGGTTGCTTTAATAGGTGGGGTGTGGCATGGCGGAGTGGGAGTGGAGGGGAAGTACAGGAGGGAGACCAGAGATTATAGTGGTACAATTTTAACTGCAGAAGAAGAATGAGCAATAACAATGAGAGAAAGAGATGTATGGTGACTACAGTGTCGATAAAAGATAGTGATTGCTACATAGATATGGATGGCATACAATGGAGACAGACAAGCATACAGTGTATACAAATGTATACAGCATCTGCGTTGAAGTATACAGTGTATAAAATGTATACAAGAGGAGCGATGAGGGGGTGATTATATAAGGGGGTGACATATGTGCAGCTGAGACAAGGATGAGCTTGGAGCAGGACTCGAGATACAAAGAGGAGGAATGGGGGTGTGGAAAATGTAAAGTGAATGGAGGGCGGGGCAAAGGAGGAATGAGGGAAGAAAGGGTGAGATTTCTTTCAATAGGAGAGTTCCGCAGGCGCAGAAGCTTCTCAGCCACAAAAGTGCCAAAGGTCCCTTGTGCCTTAGGATGGATTTTGATGTAGAGTTTGCTTGGAGCCCAATCTGAAGGCACCGTTTTAGCATTTCTCTCTTTTCCCGCTCTTGCCATTTCTATCCCCTAAGCTAGCTTCTTTCTTTCTAAAAATGGAGACCAAACCTGGCAAACTTGATTGTATGACCTTGACCTGGTGCTTAAATAAAAATCCCTAGGAACGAAGAGTCTCTTTTGTGCATGGTTGTATAACTTTAAACCTCCCTGGCCTTTGACCTTTCAGATGCGTCACCTTACTGCTGGATTTCAAGGGGCCAACTTTAAGTGTCTGCATGGAAAAAAGGAAGCCTCTGATTAAAGGGGAGGGAGAAAACTGCACTTAAATCTAAACCAGATGAACCTTTTGAGACTGAAAATCTTCCTTGATTATGTCTGTTAAGCGTGAAGTGCCACTGAAAAGTGCAAAACTGTCAAGAACAGATAAAATGCAAATAGACAAACAGATGCATTTGAGGCTTTGAAGCAGTTATCAGACAGGATATTCTGTTCAGTTTGCATTTGATGTTAATCTTGTGTAAACAGAAAGCGATGATGAAATACAATTGCTAATTCCTTTTTTCAGCTTTCCAGGAAGTAGTGAAAAACTAAAACAGTAAAGCAGATAAAACTGCAATGTCGGTTCTTTCCATTCTTGTTCATTCTTCTTCCAGTGTGTACGGTGCGCAGAGAGAATATAGAAAGTCAGCTAGGAATGTGTAACGGTATAGATGCAGTGTTGGTTTACATGAGTAAATACAGAGTGTTTCACAGGGAATGAACATGACAAAAAAGACTTTTGTGTTTGCAGTCACTGTTCTTGAATTATTTAGCACTGAACCAGCATAAGAGTCTGCAGCGATGTTACCTGCTCCATGAGAATGTACTTAGGCAAAGTGGTGCTTTGAGCTAAATGCTAATGTCAGCATGCTAACATTTGCACAAAAACAATGCTGACATGCTCACGTTTAGCTGTTATAATGTTTGCCATCATCATCTTTGTGTCAGCATGCTAACATATGCTTAATAGCTCTGAACACAAAGTGTAGATGAAGCTAGTAGAAATATTAGGTAAATCTTAATTCACCATAGTATTTAACAAATTTATAACTTGAGGGCACCCGGTGAAAAGTTTAGGAATTACCAGAATCAGAATGGTAGTATATGTCATTTGTGTCCAAAATTTGCTGCCAATCCACGTGTTAGATACAGAGACATTTCATTGAATGAGTGAAGATTTTGGCCTGCTGGTGGCGTCACATGAAAGTCAGAGGATCACTAAATTAACTCAGATTCTGGCAATAATTAATATCTGTAAAATTTCATGGCAATTCATCCACTTGTTGACATATATCATTCTGCACCAAAGCAGTGGACTAACTACCACACCAACACTGCCAGCCAAGGAGCCACATCCCACTTCTGGCTAAAAAAGACTTTTAACTTAAAAGGTCTGTGTGTGTGTGCGCCAGTGTTTGCGTGTGTATGTCCTTGCATGTTGTGCATGTGTGTGTTTCTTACATGCACACACAAATGTCTTTAACAAACTATTTAAAATTCCAGCAGCTAAAAACACAATATAAAGATGGAAAGTATTTTTGCAGCATTAATTCTCATGATGTCAGAGATAAAGGAGAGGAGTTGTATTACAGTTTTTTCTCAGGGAAAGCTGGTTTGCTCTGCAGTATCACACACATTTCCCTGTCTTCACCCATCTCCTGCTTTTCATGAAAAAAAAATCATACTCTCAACAAATACATGGCAAACAATTAAATAAATAAATAAATAAAGGTGAATAAATAAATACACTTTCAATAAACATATGAAACAAAAATACGTTCACACTCTTGCAATAATTTCAAAAAAGTTTTCTGGACATTCACATGGTAAGCGCCGCCCTCTACTTTGCTGGTGGCAGACACGTAAACATTGAAAGAACACAGAAAGACCAGAGCGCAGCTGAAAAAAAAAAGTATGGAAAGAAAAAATAAGAGAAGCAAAATTTCATTCTTTATGTGTGGCTTCATTTTTCCTTTCCCCGCTCTATGTAGTACATGTGCAGAGTTTTTATGACAAGAGACACACCCGAGTCCTTGTTCTTTCCTGTTTTCTTTTTTTTCCCTTCATGTAAAAAGTACTTTATTTGTTGGTTTCCACCTGCCTCTGTCCTTCCTCCCTTCATCTCTCCTGTTCGAGAGGCAGAAAGAACTGAGGCTTTTGTTGGGGCTTTGAGTCACCCTGCATCATACTGTGTCTACTGACAAAGGAAAATAGGAAGGGTTTTGGTTGTCTAATTGTTGGTTTAAAAAGCCTAAATACTCGGTTGTCCTGTTTGACTGGTCTCTTCATTTAACTCCACATTTCCATTGTCATTTACCTTCAACTGCTGTATTACATGGACTTAAATTTTCTCCTTTTTTCAAGTCTTTAACACAATATTCACATGCTCATGTGTACACAGAAAAAGTTAGTGGTCACTGTAATCTCTCCTCCTCCACAATAGCTGTAAAGTGATCCCTTCTTTAACTGACTCTATTGTAAGAGATAAGAAGAAAATAAACAGCGGAAAAAATGCACTCTAAAGTTCAGCTGAAGCTATTATGAGGATTTAGCAGTCTGAGTTAGTCAAATTAAAGTGAATCTTTGTCCTGGCAGTCACACGTAGGCATGGGCCACTTTTGCAATATATTAACCAGACTGGTTACAAGCAACAGAGTTAGCCATCATGTCAGCCTTCCTGTTGTAATTCTGCTAGCAGGCTGATAGCTAAACATACATGGGTATTGTGCTAAGTACAAAAAAGCTGACTGTGTTCTCCTCTGACCCCATGTATACCACTGCAGCATGTTGAGAGATCCACAGTTTCACCAGCTTGCTGTGGCTTGTTAGTTAGGCTAACTCAGACTTTAGCTGCGGCTAAACAGCAGAGTTGCACTTGGAAGGGACTGCTTCACAGCCAGTGTGTACAAAAGAAAAAGCTGCAGCAATAATACAGATGGCATATGGATATTGTATTGAGATAGACCAGGAAAAAAAAAATCCTCACCTGTTGAACACAACTGACTTACATTGTCATCTTTAATAATAAATTAGTTAAATTAGCAAAAGTTCTACTAGTTTTTGTCCTTCCTTTGCTAACACTTGGACACCTGTTGCTAGCTATCCACTTTTTTTTCCATTTATCTACTTATCTCCCTCTATTCAGCTGGGAGTTTTCATTCATGAAACATTCTACCTGTGGTGTGACTAGTGTCCTCAAATGTGGGCTAAACATAACTAGCTATCCACTTTTTCTCCTCCGTTAAAGGCAATATGGTATCATAGCTTCATCAGTGTAATTCAGAAATAATTGCTGAACTTTATGATGCTCATAGACTTCAGAAAAAGTTGTGTATCCTCAGTCTTATTTTACTCAACTAGCTCTGGAGCTACTTTATGTAGACCACGTCAGACTTATTTTCCATCACTACGTTGTTTTTCTGATTTCTTGACTGTCAAAGTACAACATTAAGCTTGCTTATTATTAAGAAATAATATCCACATTAACAATGAAGTCTCAGTCAATACGTCTCCTAAAAATTTTCATTCCTTTCTCAGAAGACAACCCTCACTTTGTATCTTTGCTTAAGGAATACACATTTGTCTTCAATCAGAAAGAGGGAGGAAGAGAGGAGAGTGGGCTTCCTTTCATGTGACTCATCATGTTTGGCCAGGCGGTTTAGAGGAAACTAACTGATCCAGGTGACAGTCGGTAAGAAATTAATGAAAAGGACTGACTGAAGGGGTTGTTATTGTTGTATCTTCCTGTGCCATTTCAAATGGTGGGAGGTTTCCTGTTGAATGTGAACCATTGCGATTGGTCAGCAGGGAGGGCATGTGCTTTCTCAATTTATCACAGTTGGTGAACTGTGTGTTTCCCTGGATGTGAGCTTTTCCTGTGTTTCTCTGGTAAGGTGGGACTTCAAGGACATTTTGTCTGTGGACTCTTCCATCCTGGTGAAGCTGCTCTTGAAGGCTGACTAGGCTGCCATTGCTCACCACACAAGTATACATTCCTGCTTAAATCAGACATTTGCAGGGAGTTCCTCATATTCCTAGATCAGCTTCAAGGAACAACCGCCCCTTCCTATATCCCACTGCTCTGAAAAAATGGTAGGAAACAAGGCAGGAAGCAGGGGAATAGGGAAGGAAAAAGTGGGAAAGGATTGTGGGAAGAGAGGAAGGCCAGCAGATGACCCTCGCCTCTCTTCCACAACATTCTTTTCAAGGTTGAGACTGTGTGCCGTTGGACGATGAGAGGAGTCTGGTCTTGTCTTTCTCTGACCCTTGCCTTTGCAAGACGGTCCCGCTGCTGCTCCCGTTTCCGCTCCCCCCATCTGCCACACGCTCCTTCTCACTACGCTCCCGCTCAGATCCGCTTTCGGAACGCCGAGAATTCTGACGTGAAGGGGTGCTGGGCTGGCGAGAAACCTGACCGTTCTTCTCATCTGAGGGGTCAGGGGTCAAATCAGTGAAACAAATAACTACTGGTTACATGTTGTGTGTGAGTGCGCGTGTGTATGTGTGTGCCGCTTACCAGCCAGTGCCTGCACGGACGGCTGATCATGAGTACTCAGGAGCTGAGCCTGAATTGTTTCCACCACTCTCTTGAATCTGCGACTAGGACCTGAGAAGAGAGAGGATCAACTCATGACTCATCACTCAAGTGACCCAAGCTGAGAGAGCATTCCTTTAAGGATTTTCAAGGACAATGTAGCCAAAGCAAGTCCAAAACTTAACTTAATGTGCCACATATCTAACACCCTCATAGCAGATGTCCAGGGACTCCAGGGACCCCGCCATCATGACAAATCATATTGACCACATTTTTGATCAGACTTCCACACACTCTGCAGGATTTGCCCCTTACCATAATGGAAATGCCCATTTAAATGAATTTAAGTAGTAATTGCAGGCCTATATATACCCACTCAAGTCATGTAGAGAAAACAGTCATGGTTGAAAATAAGTTGACAAAACTGATTTGACTAATGACCATAGGTAAAAAACATTAAATAATACTGAAAGACTGTGTTGTATTAGTTGGTTTATTTTCACTTTTACGGTTAATTTAACATGCAAGTTCACAAGTGAATAGCCTCTATTGTCTAAAATTGCATTTTGGGTAAAATCATCATCAACAGCTGCCAAAAAAGTCCAAATCAATCCATCAATCACTTGTCAACAGAGTGCGAGACAGGTACAGAGGGGTACCCCGGCAACTAATGGAAGGGTTTGGGGGGCCAAATCTTGTGCTCTGCCCCTGGGCCCAGTTTGACTAGTTCGACCACTGCCTCTTAAACCTGAAATAACTGGTTTCTTTAGCTACTTGGGGGCAGCTGAAACAGGCTCTGAACACAGCGAACAGTTGTCTGTAATTTGTCACTTACCAGCAGACAAAAAGCATCACAAGCATTCATTAAGAGTTGTGTTTCCTGAGGGATGTAACTGGAATGCAATTTCCCCAATGTGGAATCAATAAAGTTTTATCTTATCTTATCTTATCTTATCTTATCTTATCTTATCTCTTAAAATATCAGGCTCTTTAATGACATTATGCTCCATTGGATGGTTTCTAACTGTGACTGGCTCATGTGAGCATGAATTCAAGACAATTTAATCCTTCAAATCATATCAAAGCTGTTGTCCATTATAAACGTACACTTTGTTAGACCGATGACTAACTTTTTATAAACATGCTTTATTGCTCACCCAAGAGAGCTTAAAATTTATGACAGCAAACAAACACACCCTTACCTGTTAATAGAGTAAAGGTGACGCTGTAGATGCCCAGCTCTCTTCTTCCTTCCCTCTCTGCTTGTTCCCTCTCTCGCTCTCTGTCTCCTTCAGAGAAAGCGATGTCCACCTATGGGAGCAAAGGACTATTTATCTTTGATTTCACAACAAAAATGTTGAATTAGTAAGGTTTGCACAGACAACAGAATGCACTCTTAGGATGGGTTTTTTCATTTTTAAAGCCTCAAAGTAATGATTACTAGTCTCTTATCCCAATGTTCCTTGGATGGATTTGTTGGGTTGTCATACTGCCACTGGGGGGCACCAAAGTTGAAAAAATTCAAGCTTGCCAAGACCAAGAATAAAACTAATAGCATATATGACTACATGGACGTATTCTCAGTGTTATACATGAAAAAACATAATCAATCAATACATCCAGGAAAAAGAACAATAAGTGGAAACTGCAACATCAACAACAAATTCTTCACATATTTTCTCTTAAGTTGCTTAAAGTAAGACAAACAGCCTTACTCTCAACATTAGTGGGTATCTGCATAGTTTAATCTATGTGTAAAGGACACCCACATTGTATTACAAATACTCAAACTCTTCAAGGGAAACACTGAGCGGCCAGCATGCATTTGTAGAAGTGAGCTTTGGGCCTCTCAGGGCTGAAGAGTTAAAAAAAGGTCATAATACTTGGAATTTGACAGGCTTCTGGAAGACAGAGGGGCCGCCGGAGGACTTGTACTCTGCCCGGAAACTGTTCTGAGACACCACACTGTGGCTGAGGGACGGGATCTGCAGAGACAAAACAGAAAGGGAGATTCTCAGTAAGAAAAAACTTCAAACTGTGCTTTTATGTCCTTTTTTTTATCCATTATTGCTGAAAGTTGTTGAGGCATATTACATTATGATCACACTCACGGAGAGAAAGGCGTGGACAATGTCAGCCTTGATAGAGCTGAGCGGTTTATCTCGAATCAAAACAAAGATCTGTTCCTCTTTCTCCAGGCTGATGAAGTTACCGAACCAAGACCTCTTAGCCAGTCTGCAAATCAACGAATCATTGATATGCAAGAGATTAGTCCCACTCACACATCTGGCATGAGTACAGAATGATTTAGTACACAAAAAAGTCGGGTTTCTGTATATGTATTATTTTTGATTGGTCTGTAATGACTGACATAGTGTTCGGCTAGAAACACTCACAAAGTAATTCTCTGTAGCATTTTGGTTGAACCGTTCTAAAAAAGTTCTGAGCAGCGACATGACTTCTACAACATGGGAGAACTAAAGTCCATTTAACAAACATATACAAAAAACACTTCACTACTTGACACTCAATCATTCCAGGTAGTTGAGGTGGCTGAGGGAACTGCTATGGTACAATGAAGACAACTTTAAAGTCCAACTCTCTGTGTTTCAAGAATTGCTTCACATACAGGTCTTTGCTCTGACAAGTTATCAAATTAAAATTAAAGGTTTTTTCTTAAACTTGGAATCAGGAGCTGAAAGAATGTTTTGTTCTGGAGCACAAATGTATGAAAGCTTCAAAGCAGCTACTACATGAACCTTATGGAAGGTTTGTTTTGTCAACTAACACAGCAAACCGTTTACATTTACTAAAACACTTAAATAGACACTAGAGAAATAAAAGCGGAGACACGTGTGGACTTACTCTGGACTGGACTCTGGAGTCAAACTGGACATGTCCTCTGATGTTGGGACTGAATAAAGGAAAACAGACAGGGAGAGAGAGGAGGGGAGAAGGAATGGGGAAAAGGGCAGTGATTCTTGAAGACAGGCTTTAATTTAATTGCTCTAATTACTGATCACAGATTCAGACATTACTCAACACAGCCGCAGGCTGCAGGCTGAAGCATGAGGAAGTTTTGGTATTAATAGATTCTACCTTTGTTGCTTTAAGTTTTTAAACGGTTAACATAGCCTCAAGCATCAACTTCACCTTTAAAGAGATAAAGCATTACCTCATTGTACAGCTGTAAGACCTTTTTTGTATGTATTTTCTCATCAAGTCAGCTTATCATCACTTCATGTTTCATCACACATCTCCAACCTGATAAAAAATCTATGAAACTATTGCATTTTTAAGAAAACTTAAACAAAAACAAAAATCTTCAACAAGTTCTTATCAAATTTAACAGGAGTGACAGAAATCACTCTGACTAGAAAGATCACAAACTGGCATGGGATGTGCACGGACAGGAAGGCTCTGCAGCGAGTGATTACAACTGCTCCGAACATCATTGGTGCCCTTTTACTCGACACCAGTGTTACTGGAGCTTTGAGGTGCCTAACCCTAACCCTAACCCAAAAGATAGTAAAAGACAGTAACCAACCAAACCACAGCCTGTTCGCCCTGCAGTCTGATCAGAGATACAGAGGAATCTGCTGCTGTACCACTAGACTCAAAGACAGCTTTTATCCTCAAACTGTGAGACTTCTCACTCAAACCTGAGCACTCAAATGTGAAAAAAAGTTTTTCTAATGTAGCATTAAAGGACTACAAC
Source organism: Ctenochaetus hawaiiensis (assembly GCA_029783645.1). Classification (NCBI taxonomy): domain Eukaryota; kingdom Metazoa; phylum Chordata; class Actinopteri; order Acanthuriformes; family Acanthuridae; genus Ctenochaetus; species Ctenochaetus hawaiiensis. The sequence continues at coordinate 20,310,373 of JAPZDY010000009.1, read as the reverse complement.
TCGCACTGTTTTGCAACCCTGTGTTGTGGAATGACAGATAGATAAACCTTTAACGTCAAACCTGTTTTAAAATCTTCAGCTTTACTCACCCTGCAGTTTGCGTCGATGGAAGCGTGGTGAGCCCAGAAGGTTGTTTTTGAATGAGTTGAGTCTTGTTCTCCAGTGGGCAGAGCTCGAGGCAGCCAGCCCGCCACTGCCACCCGGGCTGGAAGGCGGGGTCAGTGACAGCGAGGCCCCGCCGGCTCCGTCCGCTCTGGAAGAAGAGGACGAAGAGGAAGAGGAGGGAGGGGTGGTGGAGGAAGGGTGCTGGATTTGGTGCACAGGCGTGCCCAGCGGCGTGGGCAGTGGTGAGCCCTGCGGTGTGACCTGTGACACAGGAGGAGGGGTGGCAGAGGAGTTAGAGGACGAGTGGACGTTCTTGGACTTGAACACAGATGGAGAGGGGAAGTTGAAGAAGCGTGGAATGGGGGAGAGGAGCGGGGAGGGGGATGGAGAAGGGGAGCGAGGAGTCTGGAGAGGGAGGGACTTCATGGAGTGGAGCTGGGGCCGGTCAGTGGGGCCCTTTGAGGGCAGAGTTTGGGTTTTTGGGTCAGGCGCTGGGCGGGTCGGCCGAGGGTTGGTGGCACTTCCTGCTTTGGGGTCTTTGGAGGAGGAAGCAGAGGTGGGGGGGACTTCTGATTGGCTGAAAGTGAAGACCGGGCTCTGATGGGCAGACAGAGAGACATGGGGAGAAGGAGGGAAAGAGGGATGGACAGATGAGAGAAGGCAATGATCATGAGTTATGGTTCATGGAAACAAATTATTAACAAGCCTCCGTCAGAAGCACCAAATGGAAGATGGATTCAGTGATCTTGACTCTTGGGTTGAGTTATGTTGTGTCTCTGTGTGTGTTTGCGTGTTTTTTAGGCGGTATGATGTGTCTATGAAATGGAAATGTGTATGACTGAGAATGTGACAGTATGATGGAAAGGCACAGCCAGCAGCGACAGCCTGGGTAAGAGTTATCACAGAAAAAAACAGCATCACAGGAAATTTGGTTTTGTGCTTTTGGCAGCCAGAGCGGATATTTACACACTGAAGCTGCTGATAAAACATAGATGTTCATGTTCACACAGTATATACTGTGTGATAGAGCAACTTTCATATATTTGACATCTAAAACTATACAATATGCTGACATCAGTTTTGTCTACAACACTGCAGGGAGCTAACAAAACTGACTGACTAAGTGATTGCAACCGTAACAAACACTTGGCCGCTGTCAGGAACCTGTATAATTTCAATATTAATGGAAGTTTAGAATGAGGCTGGGATAATTTTACATTAATCTTACTGTCAGTAATTACAAAGAAAAACCAAATCCTACATATGAGATTGTCCCTCAGTACTGCCGGACTTCCCTGCTCTGTCTCGGTATGCAGCTCCCACTGGTCCATACTGACATGATTTGATTTGATTTGATTTTTTATTAGGATCTCTTTAAGTCCAACAGGGCTACAAAAATATTCCCTAGATCAATACAAACAATAATAAACCATATTTATACAAGTAGAACAGAGTTAGCCCTGTGTGGAGAACACACTATAATGTTAAAACATTCCATCAAACAGAGTACAACTAAGGGGATCCTGCATCTGTGTATAGGCCTACACTTGATATGGTAACAAATCTGTAGTTTCAAGGCTCCATAAACAACAGGGCACTGTAGTTTTACTATGAAAAAAAAGAAACTGCATTTCCATCTGTGGATCTTTACCGATTTAGTGTGTTAGTTAGTCTGAACATCAGTAAGATGGTGTAAATGGAAGCGACTTCCATCTCTGGCCAAGAATTACAGATGGATATTAGCTACTTCTTAACTTTAGAGCAGACATCTTACTCTTACTGTATCTCCTGCTGGAGATGAATGTTTTTTGTACATGTTTCTTGTTTGATATAAATGCATTAAATGAAGTTATTTTATCATTAATATACTACATTGCACATGTTCGTGGTAATGAAGTAGCATGTCACCGAGTGCAACAGAGTGGCTCATTGAAGTTATCTAAAGGGTTTTAACAAAAATGGAGCTCACGGCACAGTAGAAAAGATTTATCAGACACTGATTGTACAGAAAATACTCAGGTCAATAAATGTATTGTCGGACTTGATCTTTGACCAGCCTTCACTTTATAAAGTATAAGGAGAGTAAACAGGACAGGCAAAGTATAATGTAAACTATGTTCCTTAGTTTCTGACATGTGAGCTTTACTGTATATGCAGACAGAATGGAAGACACTGGTGGACAGGGATAATAATTCACACCTGGATTTCAAGGTCAGTCAGGGACACAGCACCACATTCATCCATTACAACAGAGCATGTAGCCTATAGCTCAGTATAAGCCTTTTGTTCATTTGTTTTCTCTTTACTGTTAATGCCAGTTGCAAATGTTTTTCTATCAGTAATAAACATCCAACATGAAAAGATCCGAGTTTCATCAGCAGTTTTCAAAAGTAGGTTAATTGCACCTCCATAATTAAGGCAACAGGAATTAATCTTTACTATTTAGGCTATCTTTCAGCATATGCATTCTAGAATTATTATGCAAATATATGATTATTTTTTTTCTAAAACAGAATGGACTCAGTAAGAGTTTTTTTTTTCAAATGCGAACTATCTCCCTTACTTGTGAAGATACCCATAATTAAAGCATTTAGAGGCAATTTCCTCCCAGGCTTTTCTTCTTTTAATGCACTCTCTCAGCTTATCCTTATCTATTTTTCTCTCACTGTGTGCCTCTCTGCTGTCCACTTTTTCACCACACTGCTTGGCCACATGCACTTTATGCACTGACTGAACATTATGTAGATGTGTATGTGTGACCAGTCACGCATGCTGACAGACATAGTTCATACCATCAGGTTAAAAGCAGGCGGACAGGCTGATGGCCTACACTTCTGAGGGTCTGTAACTGCCCTCTGTGGTTCTTACATTTATTTTTTTCCATTTATCAGTTTTAAGGCTGGCCTGACACTTCAGGTCAATCAGCTCGCCAAGCTACCAGAAATTCTCCCAGAGCTCCTGATGGCCAGTTGGAGTCTGATTGTAGAAACGGCATTGACGACATTTTGCACTTATTGCATTTTGCTGTGGCACAAATTTAGACTGTGAGTTAGGTAGGTTGTGTATCAGCTTAAGTGAAATTTCCCTTTACTAAATCCCAATTCTGTGCACACCAGAAGTCTGTCCCAAGTTAATTAATTTAACACAGTCTGGTCAAAAATCATGCACTTATTGTTAAAAAATAGTCTGACATTTTGGAAGATATGCTTATCTGGCTGAGAGTTAGAATAGAAAATGACACCACTTTCATGTTTCTATTATAAATGTAAAGCTATATAGTGCCAATCCAGCACTCTTATGGGTGTAACCATTTAGTCAGATTATGTGATGTAAGGTACAGAGGAGGTCAGAGCCATTACAGGCATACAGATTTAAATGGATGAGATTATACTGGAAAAAGCAGGTATCTGATGTTGCTGTGTAACTTCAAAATCTCACAAGTTCTTGCAACAAAGGGGGTTGATAAAGTCTACCTCCAGACAGCAGGTCACGCCCTTTTCTTCTATTATGACTAGGAATGGTAGGGCAGCTTGTTGAGAGGCAATACACAGGAGATAGATGCAAATAGTCCAAAACTACAGTTAAACGATGCAAAACAGAGTGAAGCAGTGATGTTCTTACCCTGGGACTGCTGAGAGGACTGGAGGACAGGCCTGTGGATGCTCCGCTGACTGAACGAGACCTTTTTTAAGACAGCAGAGAACAACAAGAAGGGTCATAATCAAAGTGAATATGTTTCAGGTGCAACAATAAAAGATAATATGTGTATTATCATAATTCTGTTGTGCTCTAAAATTGAGCTTGATATTCATCTTATTATTCCAATCTTTTATTGAGAAATGAATCCACAACTTTTGTCATAGAATTCTCATAGCCCGTAAGTGCTGGCTTGTACCTCTGGCTATGTGCATTTGTGTCCAGAGCCCTGCGAGGTGGAGTGGGAGACCCCTGTTCAGTGACACTGAGGACCTCCAGGCTCTTCCTCTCTGGACGGCAGCGGCCATGACGCGTCAGCATGGGGGAGTCGACACGCTTCCTGGGTGGGTCTTAAAGGACAAAAGTTTTGGTAAAAACAACAACAATAAAAAAACACTAACAACAACAACAAAATTCCATAACTTTTACATCTTCCAAAAAGGTCCTCTGACCTTTTGACCTCTGTGAATAAACTTTTTGATGACAAAAAAGATTCAGAGGACAACTGATAATAACCTGCCTCTAATAGCCCATATACTAATAAGTTGAGCTAATTTTACATTTTAATTTCAGAAAGAAGGTTAGTATCTGCAACATCATTAGCATACTTTTTCTTCCCCTGCCCATCTTTTGAATTTTCTTCGCTGAAGAATAAAAGGTCTCACCTATGTCATTTCTCGGTGGCAGATCCTCATCTTCACAGCTGGGGTATCGCTCTTTCCTGTCCAACAGGAGGTAGTAGATCATTTTTTCTTGGTTATCCCTGCAGAAAAAGATGGAGAGAGACCAAGAAACTGAAGGTCAGAGAGAAAGAGGAGACATACAGGTGCCTATTTGCACAACAAGTGAATATAAAAAACATTATTTGGAGTATTGGTTTGATCACCGGACCAATACTCACTCTTGTTTTAGCTCTGTTTTTGGTTCCCACAAGCTCTTAAGGGGACTGTCTGGATTTTTAGCTACTAAATGATTCACTATGTTTACCAACTAGTTGACAAGTTTATCTGTCTGCTGTTTGGTGCCAGTCAGGTGATGAACAGTTTATTCATCAGGGCTCTTTCACTGACAACAGCTGCCTACCGTGGCTGGTTAAGCGCATGATGAGCGCCTTGCCAGAAACAAACTAAACAAAGAGCTGAATGACACCAAAATGCTTCATCTAGCTGCTGAGACAGAAAGTTGGGTGATAATTATCTGTTTGTCACTACAAGCAACCCCTTTCACATTAGACATCATCATTTAAGCCATTGTTAATAAAAAACATCAGTGTGAGCAGCTTTTATGTGAATGTTTGTTGGCTTGTCTTGTTGAGGAGCACTGCACTGCTTCTGCTGGTGCATTGTGGGTAGTGAGAAGCGACACCACTTTGGCAGAGAGGAGATGGGAGGAGAGAGAGAGATAAAAGAGGCATTGTTGATATTGTTACTCTTATTCCTGCCATGCCAGACAGATTAATGATGTGAGTAATTGACTGGCTACAATGAGACAGAAAAGACAAGAAAGAGTAAGAAAGAGAGAGACAGTGTGTGTGTGTTGGAGAGAAGTTAAATTAAGTACACACACAATTATGCCATTTTTTGTCAGCACACCTACAAATTACACGTGTTCTTCGTGAGGCCTGACATGTTCAAGCATTTTAGTGATTGCATATGCCCAAGGATCAACAACTGCAGTGGAGACACAGGTTTTATTTTGAATTCTTTTATTTGTATATTAATATTTTCATGTTTTGGCACTTCCTGTCATATTTTCCAGCATATTTACTTCCAAACATTATTCCACATTTATCTATTGCCATCTGTTTAAAGTGAAAATATCTGATGGGTTATATTTACTCACTCCTCACTTGTAAGGTCCTGTGTGAGTTTGACCCGGTCTCTGAAGCACCCTAGGGAGTACATGCTTTCCAGCACATCCGGGTCCAGCTCTGTTAAGGACAGGATCCTCTTCACACACACGCGGCGAGGGGGTGGCTGCTCTGGGCAAGGCTCATTACGACCACCCCTGCAAACATTAGCAACATCTCTCAGTTTACACTACACACTAATACACAAGGAAGATCAATGTTAAGCACATTTCATTCAAACTGAGAAAGTATCACAGTCAAACATTATGATGGGATGTAAATTGCAGCAAAAAGTAGATTTAAGAACAGTAATTAATTACATTTTAGATATCAGAATAGAAACTGAAGCATTTGGAGGTGAAACATAGGATAAGGAATAATAAAAAGGAAATCAAGGAAGAGCAAGACAAAGGGATATACTTACTGGTACCAGGCATGTTTCTGTATTGCTTCTAGCTGTAATTAACAAAAAAAAACAGGATATAATATTGAAGGAGCAATCTCAACATCCCTTCCAGTTTTCACAAAATTATGTAACCCTAAAATGACACAAGTCAACATAGATAAGCATCTGCTGTCAAACTGAGCACTGGGTTCTGTATTAACTCAGTCTAAAGTCTAAAGCTAGCAATTGAGCATCGCAGATATAATAATAATGCTGAGTCTAGCTGCTTTTTGCACACTGTTGGTCAGAAAGAAACTACTCTCACATATGCAGCCCCCATTTTCACTGCATTGTGTTGGCAATGGGAAAAGGCCTGGCCACAGTCTACATCTTATGAGTCAGACTAGAATGCAACCAGAGTATTTAAGAATTTAGTTTGTCTCAGTGTGTTCAAGTGTTTTATTCACCCTAATTTTGTATGACAGCGTGTTTAACAAATGCTACCAACATGGCTCCATGAATAAGCGTTAAATTACTTTGTGCCAGATTGAGATATTCCAAGACATAGGGAATGGAGGCTTTAAATTTGGTGCAGACATTTTTGATCTTTCAGTATAAACTTTATCACCTAAACATTTCATCTAGCGTCATCATCAGGTAAAAATTTTACTTATCCAGTACCTTGGTTTATAACCAAATATTTTCAATGCAAATGAGAAACCTTTCAGCCTCAGATATACTTTGTTCTCAGTGATGGTTAGCAAAGATTAGCACGCTAACATGCTAAAATAACAGGGGGAACATAGTAAACATAACAGCTGATGACATCCGCATGTTAGTATTGTCAGTGTGAAGCTGTGAAGTTAAGAGCATGCTAATATTAGCATTTAGCTCTATTACAATTTCACAGAGACTACAGATATCACAACCCAGGAAAGTTTCCCAGTTGTCCAATCCTGAATCCCCTAGCATGTAACAGACACTGCCGATGTCTCCTCTCTGAGCTGCATTAAGTGGTAGCCACTGCGTAAATACTGCACAGTATCTCTTGGGGATGGAGTAATGGAGCAGCTGCAGTTCTGCAAGTATGTAAAAGTCAAAAGTGGGCCTGCTGTGAGCACTGTATTTTGTACATCTGCAGAGAGGAAACTAGCTCAAGCACTGAGAGCTTTGCAGTCTTAACTTGCTTGTAAGTATGCAGCACAGAGAAGACACATTCTTGTTTCATAACTGATATTAATATGCTTTGTTCATTTCCTAATGTTCTCTTTGCTAGCGACCAATTCACTTTTGAACTGGATTGAAATCGGTCTTCGTGCATGGTGGGTTGTTTCCATGGAGGCAACTAGCAGGCATACAGAGAGAGAGAGAGAGAGAGAGACAGTCTGACCTCGTTTCAGGCTTCATTAATCAACAGCTCATCAAACGAAGCCACAGCTTTGATTAAATCTGCTCTGTTGTAGCTGAGTCATTAGCTGACCGGACTTTTTATTTTTCTGTTTTTATTTTAAGGCATCTACTGAACCACGCTAACACAGTTATCATCATCTTTCTGCCTTATAAACATGAATTCATTTCCACCCCCCATTGCCTGCTTTATCCAAGGCCGTCTTTACAACAGGAGTCCAATGGAATTTCCTCCAGCAGTGCATTCACTCATTCATTAAATCATTCATTCACTCATCCTTTCCCTTCTATCTTGCTGAACCACTAGTTTCCTTTCAGACATGCAAAGCTGTCATTTAAGAAAAGAAGAGATTTCACCCTCCGTGCCCTCATTATATTGCATTACATTACCTTCTAGATGTGCCTCTAGTTTAAATAAGCCTTGTCTCCAAATTAACTGCTAACCTGCCTTTGAGGACAGATATAAAGACTCAGGCTAGTCCTGTCATAGCTGACTCTACTGCTGCCTTGAAGAAACACTTTAAGCACATCCCTTTGCTCTGGTCTGTCCACCTTTCTCATCTCCACCAACTTTTCTATATTAAGTCTTGTGTCTGGTTGATTTTTGTCACATTTTGAAGCAAGCCTGGGGCTTGGTCTTTTTCTTTTTCTTCTTAAACTGATGTGGTGCAATGTGGATGACGACAGTCGGCAGTTTGCTAACTTTAGCCCTGCCTTTACTTGTTACTTAAGCTAGTCCTATCCAGCTCTCCGTTCATGTGCAGCTGAGAATTAAAAGCAGCAGATGTACCATTTAAAATGATTGACTCCAAAAAAAGGTATCTTTATGTAAAACAAAAGCAAACAAAACCAGCCTCTCATCTCTAGTCAGTAATCCATGATATTGCTGACTGAAATGACGACTGTGGCTAACAAATGTCAGCAGCTGCTGATAGCTGACTCTTAACATTATTTTAACAAATTGGTTACAAACATTTGCTGGCTTATTATTGTTTCCAGATGACTAATTTCAAAACCAAAGCTGTGTGAAAAGGGTCTTGACAATGTTTTAATGATATGAACTTGATGGCTACAAACACAATATTTTCCGAAAGACTAAGGCTAAAGCTATGCTCTTGGCAAGATGTTAGCATCCTCACAAGTTGATGATCCATTAAGAGAACCTGAAAATAGAGAAAAAGCATTGTTCTCATGTTTAAATGGAGACCTGAGAAACCCAAAGCTCAGTAGGCCTGTTGTTTTGGAAGCGACACTTGGACAACAGCTGCTCAGCTAAGTCTGGTCAAATATGTTCATCATAGCTACAGTAATGGATGTGTTGGCTGGGCTTCCTGGGCCCTCTGTAAGATGTGCACCATTGTGTCAATACACAGTCAGGATATATGCTGCAGTATACCCTTTAACTTGCTTTGTCAGGTTTATAGTGTCTAAACTTCAGATCTTGATGTATCACACATCCTTTCCTGTCATCTTACAGACTGGCATAGCTTGGAACAAAGTCCTCAGCATTCAAGATTTAGGTGGACTTTGATTTTAATACATATTATCAATTGATTTCAATGCCCGCAGTGATCACTGGCTCAAAATGCCATATGTCATGAGTGCACAGCAATGCATACTCATGTCTGTATTTAGAGACGTGTATATCAACTGCTTCAAAAAAAAGCACTGGTCATACTTTTGTTTGGTGATGAGGCAAAAGCGTGGCCCCAAAGAGAACTCTTATTCCTTGATACCAAGATGATGTTTCAAGATGATGGGGGGGAAACACTAATTTTTCTATTTCAAGCCTCTCTGTAGTCAAAACTACAAAAGTCTGAGATACAATTTAATGATTTAAAGAACATTGACATTAGCTGGTGTTTTAACAGGTAATAAGGTGTCTTTTTTCTGTGTGAGCCCCATGGTCCCTCCCTCCTCACCGTGAGTCTCTTGTCAGCATTGACTTCTATCATTCCTTTCAGCAAAGCTTGGCAGTCAGGAGGTATAAAGTGGGGCATGTGAAATACCCCGCTTTTCACTTTCTCTAAAAGCTGCCGTAGGTTATCATGGTCAAAGGGCAAGGCACCCTGGAAAAGAATGGGAAAAGATGAAGAGAGTTATCAACTTTAATTATGAGCAAGGATATTAAAAAAAAAACTAGTTCAGAAGTTTTAGTGCTCATACATGCAAGTAGAATTTGGTGTCTCTGTCTAGAAAAACACTCAACAAATTAAAGGTTTAATTCAACATTTTGGGATATGCATTTAAATGCTGTCTTATCATGAGCAGTTAACTTAGCTTGGCTCAGCAAAGAGGCTAAAGGCTTGAAAAGAAAGGGCTGGCAAGGCTCTGTTAGAAAGTAACAAAAGTCCTCCCACCAGCACCTCTAAAGACCAGTAATTAACACATTATGTGTTGTTTATTTAATTCAAACTAAATACAGTGTTAAATAAAAATTCACATTTATACAAGGAGGTTTTGTTCCGGGTTTCAGGACTAAACAAATGAGATATAATTACAGCCTTAGAGGGGCTGGTAGGTGGAATTTAGTACCTCGTCACCTGTTCCTTTTCAGATGCATTGTGCAATTTTCTTGTAGGCAAACACAGTTATGTCTTTTTGTCATATTTCTCACACACTGTTTAAAAACACATTGCATCTATATTTAAGGCTTCACAAATGTGTGTTTCGTGTGCGTGTTTGTATGTCCATGTTTGCTGGCGGTCTTTTTCTTCCCTGTTTTTGTTGGCGCATTGCTACATCTCTTGGCCGGTTACCTCCACCAACTGTCATTTAGTGAAGAAGTGAAAAATCGTCGGCAGTCGGGCATTGTGTCACCCACGTGCTTGTGCATTGCACTACCTTGCTAGTAGAGCAAAAGATATTTCAAAATGGCGACCAGCTCATCACAACATACTTCAGGCTGCCACCAGTGGTGCTACTATTCTTCTGCATGGGCTGAATAGTGGCAATCAAAAGGCCAGAAAAAAAGCAGCTAAAGAAATTAGAAAAAAGAAACAAATAGGGATATGGTGACTCTCCTTACCACAAGAAGAGCAAAAAGGATGACTCCACAACTCCAAACATCTGCCCTGCGACCATCGTACTTCTCTCCCTGGAACACAAATGCAAGGACAAGGTTGCCTTCAATGTGCCCAAACACTCGTTCTCACACACATACACATGCACACGCTCACAAACACTGAGAGAGAGGTAACTTACCCTTATGACCTCTGGGCAAGCATAGTGTGGGGATCTATAAATAAAAAAGAGGAAATCATTTATGATTGAATAAAACAAAAAAACAAACACATAGTTGAGAAAGCACTGATTTCCTGTGTGTATAGAGTACTGCATGTTGTTAAAAACAGCTCCTCTATCCATAAAATAAAGAGGCGAATCCAGGTGAAAGGCACAATCCCCTACTAAAATTATCTATTAATTCCGCACTCCTCCTGATGGGCAGGTGGTTTGAAAATGTTAAAGCTTTTAATGAACAAAGCAAACAAACACAGATTATGTGAAAGAAGCAGAATAAAGCATTGTGCCTCTGCACACCTTCTGCATATCATCAAATTTTATCAATTGTCTAAAGTTTGCAGTCATTTAAATACTAATATTAGATATTAGTCTGAAAATGTACCTAATTTTTATTTCTGAGCTACCTGTTACAGTGTAAGACTTAAATGAATACAGTTATCTAATAGAGTAATAAAAACATGATTGTGTCCAAGAACAAACATATTAGAGCACACATGCAGTGTATTTGTGTTTCATTTACAATGCAGTACAGTAAAAATAATATAATTAAATACAGTGGTCCCTCGTTTATCACGGGGGTTATGTTCCAAAAATAACCCGCAATAGGCGAAATCCGAAGTAGTCAGCTTTATTTTTTTACAATTATTATAGATGTTTTAAGGCTGTAAAACCCCTCACCACACCCTTTATACACTTTTCTCAGACAGGCGTTAACATTTTCTCACATTTCTCTCTTGTTTGTCGGGGAGAAAACTTGCAAACATACAGCACTTCAGAGTCACACTGC
>JAPZDY010000009.1:20286835-20298801 GCA_029783645.1 Ctenochaetus hawaiiensis | reverse complement strand
CACACACACACACACACAAACACACACACAGTTGTATGCTCAATGGAAGCATTCCATTCTTTTTTCCAGAATCATCAACTTCACACCAACATTTAGACCCAAAGTTATAACCACTGCTCAAGTTATCTTGCTGTATATTAAAGCAAAATGATCTTGAACAGATTTGTGTATTCTTGTTCTGAAGAGAAACTGGGTTAAATACTACAGAACTATGTCAGTGGAAACCATGGTGTGAAATATGCTGACATTTCAAGAAATATAGTAAGCTTAACCATAATTCCATTCTGATGTTTTTATATGATACCATGAGCAGTTTAATTCACTGAGGAGGAAGGATAATTTTATGGACCAGCAGACAAATATAAGACCTTGGTTAAAGAATCCCTCAGATAATGTTAGGTAGCTGTTCAAAAAAATAAAGATGCTGTTCAATAAACCAGCTTTCAAAGTTCTTTTGGTTAACTAAGGAACTAACTAAGGTTTACTTATTATACAGTATTCACAACCATGTAATGGTTGCAACTAGACGCAGTTCGATGACATCATGAAGTAGCATGGGATCGTGGGATTTCTTTATTTTATTGTTTAACAGCTGCCATTGCAGATGGTAATCTATCTGACTTGACACAGGCGGGAATGTTCACATAAGATAATGCATCAAAGTTCTTGCTTAGTTAAAGTTGCTGACCTCACTTTCTGACTACTATTTCCCAGCAGTTAGCGACGAGTGATAAAATAAAACACGTCATTAGCAAATTAAAATGTACAGATTTGTCTGAGTTTGAACATTGTTGGAAACTTTCAAGATGATGGAAGGACACAACTCAACAGAATATATAACGAAGACTGAGATATTTTTAGACATTGTAATGTGGCAATATTACTAGTTTAGCAATTGTGTGTGACAAATGCAAATGATGTCAGTATCTTAATTTAATTTTTTTATGGTACAGATAAGTTACAGACACCCTTTGGAGCGCTGAGGAGCAGGTTTTTTGTGTGGCTCCCAGTTTTATATGTTTTGTTCACACTCACAAGAACACACATGTACGCGCACGTGCTTGCGGATGATGATGTGATGTGTGGCACAGTCCTGCCAATAGTTTCACACTATTACACTGATCTACTGGTGGTGTTAATGCGCCAAGAAATGCAGCAATGTGGCAGCAGAGGCAGAGAAAAAGAACATCAGTGAATTATTTCACCACAGAAACATGAATCTCCTGCTGTACACAAAGTAATAGCTAGTAGAGCTATTTCCAAGCTTGCTTATGTGTGGTTAACTTTGCACATAACATTGTCTTTTAATCTGAGATACGCAGTAATGTGGTAGTGTCAGGTCACATGGGCACCTTACAAATGTTGATATGTGTTCTGCAACTGTATGTTAGGAAATTAATTTAATATACTCTAATTACTGATTATTTGTCCCATCATTTTAAAAGGGCGTTTTTTGGTATTCACTGGACAGTTAATGTGAAAGTGGCAGTCAGGAAACAAAAAGAGAGAGAGGTGTGATATGCAGCAAAGGTCAACACATCAACAAGAAGTTAAGGGGCAAAACTGAAAATAGCAGACACACACAAAAGCAGGCTTTATAAGGTCAATAGTCTCTCACAGACCATATGGAGTGACTGTGGCAGAAGTCAAGGGCGGAGATGATTTGTCTGAAGAACTTCCTGGCCTCTTTGGGGGTCAGTCTGCCTTTTTTCACCAGGTAATCAAATAACTCTCCACCGGACACATGCTCCAACACCAGGTACCTGTGAGACAGAAGGGCAGTGAGGTCAGAAAGATGGGAAAAAGTGAGCAGAGGGAAAGATCTTTGGTAATGCAGAAAGAAATAACTGACATCAAAATTCAAGAACACAAATCCTGGATGCTTTTTCCATACATAGCAACTCAAGCCCACACTCACTGCTCTCTATGTCTTCCATGTCATGCAGTTATTTATCTCAGTTGTGTCTTACAGAACCTTTTTTCTCTCTCAGTCTCAAGGTTGTTTTTTCTCTGGCAGAGATCCAGAGGCAGAGCGGAAAGATTAAAAAAAGCCAGCAAAAAGGAGAAAGATAAAGAGATACTCACAGGTATTTGTTATTCTCATAGACATCATGCAGCTTCAGAACGTGAGGGTGCTCTATTAGTTTAAGAATAGCTATTTCTCTCTCCACCTGGATACACAGAGGGAGGGAGAGATGTGGAGGAATGTTAGGAGGGAGCAGGAGAGAAAAGAGGAGGAGTGAGGTTAAAAATGATGAAGATTGACATTTCAGAAAGAAGAGGAAGGTAGAGAGTCACAGGAAGTAAGTATTAAGGCAGAGCTCCGTCAGACATGGAACAGAGGGAGATAATAATAAATGATGCTGTAAATTATTTAAAATTTATTTCAAAGTTGTTAAAGTTGTGCAAAAAAGATACAATTACGATGGATATGGGGCAGAATAAGCAAATAATTATTTACTGTGATTAAATTTTACAAATATAATGAGTTAATGGAGGAAAAAAGGAAGGAACCTAATATTTAGAGGTCTCTGATTAAAATAAGCCAAAACCTTGTGCTGTCCATGTTCCCTGTCAACTACAGGTCATGGCCTATGCAGTAAGCTAGCTCAGCTATACTGTAAGCTCTGAATGAATTCGACTTAAGCTGCACTTATCAATATTTTTATTCTTTATACAAATGAATTAGACTTGTCATCAGCTCTGCGAGTTCCCTTTGCATTTCAGGGACTGTTAGCGTCTTTCAGCTCATTGCTCGGGTTTTATGGCCCATAACTTGTTTTTCCCCACCCTTTGCACTCCCCTGTGTTGTTTTTAGTAGCAACACCACTCAACCAGTTTTTCAATAAAAAAACTCTAAAAAAACGCACAGTAGGTATATAACCTGCTCAAAACAGAACAGCAGACGGACACGGCTAGCAAGTGGCTGATGAATTTAGTGGAGCATTTAGCAGCTACAGAGATGGACTTGTATGTCCCTCAGGAGTTGATGGAAACCAGTACAAAGCTGGGAATGAGCAAATATTTGGCTTTAATTCACAATGAGGCCCAAAGAATGACTTTAAATTAATGCTTAGGTTGCTCCGTTTTTGCTAGATTTGCAACTAAGCAAACATTAGCTAATATTTAGCTTAGTTGCAAAGTCGTTAAGCCATTCGCCTGCTTGAAAAGGTAACATGATGTTAATTATAGCTTGTTGTGCTGCCTTAAAGGACAAAAATCAATTAATGCCGGTTGAAGTTATGGCAGACTCATCAATCTACTGTATATAAGGCAAACAACCCCACCAAGTTTGAACTTATGAATGTTTCTCCTATTTTGTTGCATTAGCAAAAATAATCTCATGCTTTTAGCATTTGTAATATAGATGAATAAATTTCTTTTAGTGAAGTTTGATGGTCTTAAGTTTTGAGGGTTTAATTGTTTATTTTTTTGACTATGGCTTCATGCAATACTTACTGCACCTAGATAAAAAGTCTTATTAGTAAGTGTATTCAATCGTCCATAATATGAGGCTTCAACAGTCTCTTTTAGGCAAATAGTGGATATTTTTCAAAGTTAATGTCTGTTATGTAATAAATTCTTGCACGTTTCCATGTTGCATAGCACCCTGTGGACTCTACTACTTTGTGAATGACTGTGGATTTTTTCCCCCATCTTTAGCAGCAGGGGTGGGATCTCTTCACACTTTGTATTGAGAAGAACCAATGACTCTTTAACCTTCATAAGACCATGTGGGTGTTGCATTTAGATGGATATGAAAAACAAATCCAAATCCAAATTTATCATTTGAAATGAATGAATGAATCATATAAAATCTCATTTTTGCAGCTGTCCATAGTATGACCTATTAGACAGTCTAACACAGGGAACAGAATGAAGCACAATATTGGTTTGCTCTTTACATTTTTGCATTGATTAATGAATGTCTTTCAAGGTCAGTGAAAGATATAGTCTGAAGCATGCAAAGAATTTCTGAGGAATCCCTTCATAGAGCCAAATTCTACCAATTTAGACTTTATGTTAGCACAGTTGTATTTAACAGCATTAGATCCAACCTAATGTAATGGACACTGAGAGTGTGAGAGGATAAGAAGCAAGCAAAAACTGCCAAAACATGGTTACAAACTCTTTATCTTTTTGTCTCTGTGTCATGTTAAAGCCCTACAACAGGAAACTAAATGTGTGAAACCACATTTGGTGTCAGTATGAAAAAGCTACTTCAGTCCCTTGGACTTTAAATGTGCTGGCCTTTGCAGCTAAATCTAGCAGACAGCAGCCCAGTAATGCGGTTACTGGCAGTTAGCGCACAGAGAAGGCAATAGGCAACTGTCCAAAGCAATACCGTATAAACTGGAGGACTGGGGACCAGTGGCATTTGCAGGGAATGAGGGAATGAAGGCCTTTTGAAGTGTTTCTTTTCCGCACTTGTATTTTTCAACTGGCTAAAAATAGAAATCTGCTCAAAAACACACAAATTCATGCTGATTGAGCTGGAAGCCCGACCCCTCTGCACATGCTGGATCATATGTTACACAGGGTTGCTAGCTCTAGGTTATGATCAAAATTAGTGTTGCTGACTGTTAGTGTTCAGTTACTGTTGCATGCTAAGACACTGAGATATTTAAGTATGACGCCATAGAAAGACAACTCCTGGACAAAACCAAAATATCATATTATTTTTGACCAAATACGTCAATATCAGTATTGAAACACTATTTTAGTGTTGATTATTAGTGCTTTCATGAATACAAGATTTTTAAATTTCTAATATCAATATAAATATTCATCAGTAATGTGGATATAGTGTGGGTAAAGGCAAATATTAGAAGAGCTAGAACTTTCTGGTAAGTTCAGAAACTTACATTAGTTTACTGCAATGTAGCCTTTAAAACCAGGAAAAGACAATCCCTTTGCCTTATCACTATAACAAACACAACAAAATCTAGTCCTTTATCATGATACTGATATAATGTCAGTGTATTGCCAAACCATACTGCCTTGTGATTTAAAGTTTTCCATGTGCAACCTTTGGTTAAATAAAGAAACTGCTCAAAGCTTTAAGTGATCAGCTGCATGTGAAACAGTCATGAAAAAAAGCTCACACACTAAAAAAAGCTATTTAAGTTTTAACCCAGTCCAGAGTGTTTCAGCTGCAGTAGTCTTCATCAGAGATCATAATTAGCAGAATGAAATCATGTCTTTTGTTCAGTATATACTGTGGCAGTGCCCACACACTCAGCAGCTCCAAGTTACAACACACAGACACACAGGCTTTTCTTGACAAAAATATAGACTCCATTTCTGTTGCACTTTCGTTTGGGCGGAGGTCGCAAGCTTATGATTTGAGCATTATAGCCATCTTAATAACAGAGACTACAGGCAAAAGTGACACAGCACACAGCTAGATGGATAAGTACATGAGGTACATTAATGGTACTGTACCTTCATTAGAACTGATTCGGAGAGTTTCTCTCTGTTGACAATCTTTATGGCCACCTTCTGCCCTGTTATACAGTGGACACCCAGCTTCACCAGTCCTGAGACACACACACAGAGGAAGAAAATGTTTGAGTATCAGAAATCATCATGCAGCGTGAATACAGGAAGGAGGGGATGTCATACATAATTGAACAAGCTTTACTGACATTGTCACAAACACTGACCAAACTCAGCTCACGAAAACGACTGATTGGGACATAGTTCAGAGGCCTGCTGTGTCTTCTTCCTCCTCAACAACTAAATGAATGAATGTCATCTGGTGCAGCGTGGAATACAACCATGGATGGTACAAAGACTTACAGAAGGAACCAGGAATAAACCAGAAGCTTTGATTAACATGTGTAAAAGTGATTCAGTACTGTGGAATCAGATGATGCACCTTAAAGACATCTGTATTTGTCTTGCCATAGGACTCAATGAGGCTTCAGGAGGCTCCTACCTGTCTGTCCCTTCCCGAGGGTCTTCTCCAGCCGGTAGGGCCCTACATACTGGCTGGACTGGCCCACCGTCAGCTCCTTGCTACTCATCCTTCCCGAGATGAAATTGTATTCCTGAAATAAGGCAGATTAAGATAGCGGTCGCTCCTGCTCCGTGCGTAATGCCGTAATGCACATCACAGACGGCGGAGAGGAGAGGTACGGAGGACTTGGTCGTGATCTAAAGCCGGGCCCTGCAGGCTACTCCCATGCACTTGTTTGTCATGCGGTCAGATCCGTGCTTGGAGTGAGAACCGGCCCAGTTTCCACTCTGTGGGGTCTAGAATAAAGTATGTCCCAGTCTCGGTGTGTGTCTGCTGTACTAGAGAGCAGAAAGCAGCATCACTCACAGGGAAGGTAGAAAAGATCAGAAAAAAGAAGAGGACGTGTGAGGTTTGACCGGTGCCAGTGATGGGAGATGTCCACAATAACGTGTCACATCAAACCCACCCCCTGCTATAAATAACAGTAGTTTAAAGCTGATTGATCCTAAATAGCTTATGCAGCTGGCCAAAAGTGGAGCAGAAAAGAAAGATCTCATTCAGACCTGGAGAGGAAGGCTACATTTGCCACAGATTGATTTCTGTAAGAGCACAGTCTCAAATATCCCAAGTCAGAATGCCCTGATTGAATCCATTCTCTGATCGATATCAGGGACCCCCCTCCTCGCTGCTGCCACCGTTCAAAAATGTTTTCATAATCCCTCCGAGCTCAAACATTCCCGTTCCTTCTCCAGCCAGGCCTCGTTTGGTCAGACTCTGCCTTTCTGTGCAGATGCGGCGTTGTCCAGATAATAATCTATTATCACAACAGCATCAGCAAGAAGAATGGGTTTTCCAATATCCGGTGCACACTTTGACTCACCCCTCCCCGGCCCTGCATCAGGAAATAGAGGAAGAGGAGGGGGGGGGAGAGAGCATTAAAGAGGCAAACAGCCTCAGGCAGACCGGGCGAGACAGGCGGAACGCGCCCGTGGACGGGACCAGCTGCAGCGGCGAGAGGTGCGCTCTGTGTGCCGGAGGAGGTGGATCAGCGCTCGGCCCGGTGATTAATGCTGCTTCTAGAAACAACAAGCATCCTCAGCTGGCCTGCTGGTAGCTGACTCCCCGCCTCTCCTCCCCGTGCTCCCTCTTCCTCCCCTCCCTCCGTCCCTCTCTCTCTCTCTCTCTCTGTCTCTCTCTCTCTCCCTGGCCGGCTATGTTCATGATATCACCGCATCTCCTCCCTCAGCCGGCGCTCAGCTGTTGTCTCCCGAACAAACAACAAAAAAAAAGACAAAAAATGACCAAAAGAATACCGCCTTGCAATAATCTCCCAGTTCGTCAGAAGTTGCCCGCATCCACAGGAGTGTCCATCATTCACGAGACGGTCTGCTCCGCTCCTCTGCTGCCCGTTATATCCCCGTTTCCCTTTTCTCTATTATCCCCACCTCTCACACGCCTCCTCCTTCCTCCACCTCCTGCTTCACTCTTGCTTCCTTCTCTTCATCGGGCAGCATCAGCATCCGGGTTCCGCTTCCCCCTCTCCACCCCACCCCACCCCTCTGACGGTCCCTCTGGCCCCCACCCTTTTTTACTACAGCAAAGTTCCACATCATGTGATTGGCTGCAACCGCAGAAACATGTCAGGAAGAAAGCCACATGGTCCAAGTCAGCATCAGTTGCACTGGGCCATATAAATAGACGAACCAGTATGAATTTCAAGAATTTTGAAGAAATATCGGTTACTGTTTATAATAATGATACCTTAGCAGTTGCCAGTGACTCATGCTCGTATGATACATGAATAAATGCAGGATGCACCATTAATTTCTGTTGCTCACCATTAGAAAATGACTTGAGACTTAACAGATTACTTATCTAATATTTATTCACAGTCATTTTGTAAGGCCTTACACAGAATCCAAGAGATCCAAACGTCTACATGGTGCTGCATGACCCAGTCCCTATGTGAGGTTTAGTTTATGTGGTGGAAGATGAGTTCAATCCGTCAATCATAAGTTTAAAATACAATAGAACAGCAAAACCTTTTATAACCCCAAATTTTAAATCCTAAAGGGAATATTATCATTAAGTTGTTGTTTGTTAAGTGTTGTTGTTCTATAAAAATGGGTTCATGTGTACTTTTAAGGCATATTGCATGAAATCAAATGCTTAGAATCTGGAAAAATGAAGACTCCTCAAGCACATTAAAGTTTCCTATTTTGCTAATTAAATTAAATTAAATTTGCAAAGCAAACCATTTATAAAAATTTGTTGTTATTTGTTTTTGTTTTTGTTTTTTTGACCAAATAGATTTTTTAATAATGTACAGAGTGATAGCCTTACCCAATACACTTTGGCTCATGGATCAAACTTTTCTTGTGTTTAAATCTCTACAGCTCAATAATAACTGAGCAAACAATGTTAAACGGGGACTATGTAACTTAATTAACTTTACAGTAAAATTACTAACTTGTAAGGGAATGGTAGCCATTGAGGTCAACGTTAACAAAAAAAGGGAAAAACAGTGTAAAACCAGCACACGTAAAGAAGAGTCAAACCCTGTGGACCTACGCAGTGATGTAACATAAGGATGTGACCACAGATTGCTAACATTAGCTAACATTAGCCAACATTAGCTACCATGAGTAATGATCAATACCAGACCAAATTAAGCTGTAGGAGCAAAACCTCTGATTGTAGTGAATTAAGTAAGGGTGAGTTTATTGCTTATGAACTCAGCTTTGCATTTGTAAAAAGGAAAAATTATATTTCCTTCTTCCAGAAATGGTTTAGCATCACTTTAAGACCAAGCAGGTGGTCAAAAGCAGCAGAATAAATAAATATGTGGACCCTCATTGTGGACTGTGTTGTGAGCTTGTTCAAGCTTAGTATACACTGTATAGCAACACATTCTACTGATTATAAAGTATGTTCATATAACAACACACATGTTTTTGTTCTTATTCAAGCATTTTATGAGTTCAGTTCTCTGTTATTTTAAACAAAATGAAAATATAGGTTAAAAAACACTTAACTGAAGAACAGCCACTGCTCACCACTGACCCCTGGGATGGATCATAATGTGCATTTGCAAAACCACAGGGTGCTGCATCAGTGTGTGCTGTGATTAAGGTTCACATTGTGATATCTGTATGACGCTGACTCACAAATCTTTATCCCTTTTAATCTTAATCTCTTGATGCAGTCAGGTTGATGTAGCCCAGATTATCTAATGGTGCTGTGTGTGAGTTTTAGTGTGTATAAGTCCGTATCTGTGAATCTATCTCCGTGCATAGAAGGGTTTTCCACATTAACAAGCCAAAATGAGGGAAAAGTATGGGGACATATCCACAGATTTGTGTCACAGTTCTTCTACAGTATGAGCACAACACCTCCATCGACACATGACTTACATTCAAAAATGCTGCTTAAAGCATCACAACATTCATGAATGTCTATGGATGATTTACATTCTTACAAAATGAACTAAGGCACAAATTGATGGCAAGAAAATATTAAAATCACCCAAAAAATTGCGAGAACTGAGAGAGCAAAGTTGTGGTAACAGATAGTGCAAGTGCATTTTCAACCACAGGGTGGTGCTGTTATGATACAACATAAGCTCTCATTTCTTTAAACTGTGTAATGGTATTTTCTAGCCATAACATGTAGTGGTTGATGTTTAGACTGACAGGAGTTTGCTAAGTATGTGTTAAGTAAATGATGCAGCATAGCAGCCTGGACAATAATATGATCCTTTACCTCTTAAATGTTGTTATCTGCTTCTTCATGCACAGTTTCTTCAGTAAGTTGCTGTCGTCTGTGCTGCAGCTGTAATAGAAAACAGGTGTATTTTCCTGTTCAAGGACAGTTAATGAGACACATGCTCAGACAAGCATCATTTGGTATGAATTGTTCATTACGCTGTGTTTGCCATTTTATCAGCACGTCAAGGTTTGAGTCATGGAGATTAAACAAATGTTTAAAAATGTGTTAACTCTAATTGTTCATGTCCAGTGAACTAGACAAGTTATTTCTGTGCTTGTTTGTTCAGTCTCAGCCCAGATATTATGCAGTGACAGTGCTTTGTGAGTTTTGTCTTGTCATAATGTGGTAGGCCCGATTGCTAGCATTAGTGGAAAAGATCTAAATACATTTACTTAAGTTAGTTTAAATATATTTATTGTTAGTTTTATTCCACACTGTAATTTTTGCAGCTAAAGTGTGTAAATACTCTATGAGTTACAATTCTAAAACACATATGATGAGCTTTTTAGTTGCAGGAACTGAAGCTGCTCCCAGTGTTTTTAACTTGTGACTTCTTGCAAAAAAAAAGCACACATAGAAAAAAATTCGAAATTATTCTTCCTTTTTCCTCTTTTTCTTTTGTTCTTCTTCCTGATCCCAGTAATTATCTCACAACACTGGAGAACTGATCCCATGACCCTTTGGACCCTAGCTGCACCTAATCCAGCTACAAACACAGCCAGTTACACATTACTGAAGGACCAACTTGTGATCACATGTTTGGGAGTCAAATATGTCGCCTCTGTCACCTCCACCAGGTGAGACTGGTTATTCTGTAGCTGAACTGTGACCTCTTAGACCTCCTCCTCTCCTAAACTGGAGGAGTTTTCTCTGAAGAAGGGTTTTTTTTCTGCTCAATTCTGGAGATATTTGGATGTGTTCTTCATCTGTTATTAACTTAAAAAATATTATCAAATGAGCCAAAGGATGTGACTGCGCTCAAGGCTCACAAACACTAATATGTTGCTTTGCTGTTGGTTTGTTGTCGGTTGCTGATATCTGCATTGTTGTGAAAAGAACAAAAAACAAAAAAGAGAAACAACTGAAATAATATTTCAATATAAGACTGCTGCTTTGTAAAATTAAATTGTTTATATTGAAAAGCATATTTGGAAATTAGAACTGGTGGGAAATTTTTTAACCGTCCATCCATGTGGAATTTATTATATTCTTATTATTATTTATTTGTGAAACAGCTTCCTCCCAACTTCTGCCTTTTAACCACACACACACACACACAGACTTACACACACTGCTGCACCTCCTCTTACCCTTTGCTCTTTAGGTTATTTTCTGCCGAGTCAGGCTGACTCTCAGTAGAATCCCCCTCACGCATTTAGCTTGACACCCCTCTGAGTGTTTGGACATGGTATATCTGATGTCAGTGACAGAGTGCTGCAGTTTGTCTGTGTGTTCACCTAATTGCAACACTTGCTGCTAAATTGTATAAAGTGTGTCTGTGTGTACAAATTAATGACGGGGCTCCTTGGAAGTTTGCAAAGAAAGGGCTACAGATCACAGCCTAGCTTTAGTTAAGCATAGTTGTTTCTGTGTGTGTGTGCATGTGCCCTGGGCAATAGGATTTGAAGTTTTGTTTTTCCACATGTTGAAACCAGAGGCACATTCCTGGAAACATCCGTCACACAGGTCACATGCTGTGTACACACATGCACACAGTTACATGTGCACATTTGGACTGGCTCACTGGAGACCATGCTGATCACTTTCTGTTCAGTGCAGCTCAGTATAATTTGATGATTTAAAAACGCTCTTAATACATAGTGAGTGGTGTAGGTAGAGCTCCCCCTTGTGTTCACTAGTCGCTATTTCAAAAAATGAATGAAGAATTGAATGCAGGACTAATTAATAGACACAAATAACCAGAACTTTGATGTGTTGAAACTGTGGTTTCGGTGTCATTTTGTTGCTGTGAAGAGTTTTTAATCAGTCTTTGATTCAATAAAAACTCACTTGTAATGTATTTTCTACTTTCTGAGCAACCAAAGACTTTTGTACACTACTTTATTTATGGCTTAAAGACATATAGTGGCTTTAAAGCTGGAACATCCCTGACATCGAGGCTCTGACAGCAAGCTAATCTGGGAATGTGTGGGTGTGAAGCCAGGAGGAGTTCGAGTTTACCCTCTGGGGCTGAATTAGGACAGACAGACAGACAGCTGACGGTATTGATGTCTGC
>JAPZDY010000009.1:20270915-20284234 GCA_029783645.1 Ctenochaetus hawaiiensis | reverse complement strand
TTCTGTCTGCTCTTCTACAGTTTTGGTTGTCTTTCACTCTCACACAACGAATGAGTGGAAATTCATTTGTAGAGATTTATGGAAGTACATTTAAAATTAGCAACATCTCTGTGCAAATGGTGAACAGTTTTAATTGGAGCTACTTTCTATAAAAATGAATGAATCAACAAACATTACATTTGAGGTTGGAGGGCGGCTCCTCATGACGTGCCCTCGGCTGCACTCTTCACACAAGCAGCGAAGGCCTCCATCAGATCTTTGCATCCCTCAGCTCCCTTCTCTGCCACACTGAAAGAGACAATGAAAAATACATCCTTAGGATTTCATTTTACAGATGGATGATGCATTTCATGCCACCTCCTCGCTCAGACAGCACGAGAGTCTGGAACAGAAAGAGGAATGACAGGCAGCTTAAGCTGAGCTTTTGTCAGCAGGACTCAACTTAGTCCCTGATCAACGTATTCTGTTGACAAAACAGATGCTTGTTTCATGTGTTAACAGATTTTAACGGCCAAAACCACAAAATACAAGCAACAGTAACATCAGCACAGTGTCACCCCTGTCTCTCCATTGGTAGAAGTTAGAGGAAGTGAATAAATGAGAACGTGTGGAGATCAATGAAAATGATTTGACTGGGAATGAAACATGGAAAGTTACTGATGCTGCTGCAAAATGTCCCACTGTAATGCAAGATCAGCTAATTTATTTGAGTTTGATCAAAATTATTTTATGCGCCAACATGACAGAATCAATGAAAACAAAGAATGAATGAAGGATGAAACAGAGAGAGGGTGAAAGTGAGAGAGACAAAGAGAGAAAGCTGGTTAATGGATCATTTCAGGCTCCCATGCAGGAGCAAACACAGAGGCCGACACTGCCACAGAGCATTAGGGTGATGGAGCGAGAGGGAGGGAGGGGGGAGACAGTGGGAGGAGGGAGGGATACACAAAGCCATGTGGATGAATCCATCTGTTTGATAGGACACCGCAGAGGGGAGGGAGGTTGCGTGATGATGCAGAGATGACAGGAGAGAGAGGGGTTAAAGGGTGAGGAGGAGTAGGAGGGGCTTCATGAGACATGAATGTAAACCCATCGTGTGGCCCCGCCCATCGCTTCAGGAGGTCTGAACATCCCTCTGTTCTGCTTTTCAGTGAATCTCCTCCTCAGCCCATTGAAGAGCAGGACAACCATCCCTCATCTCCTCAACATCAGTCCAACCATTCTGGCTCAGTTTCACGTTAAAGCTAAAATGTCACTAAAACGACAGCACTATGCTTAAATGACAAGGGTTGGTAGTTTTTATTGTTATTTTGGTATTTTACAATAATTAGCAATAGCTATTTCCTGTAAAAACTCTCAGCAACAGCCTCTACGCATAGTAGTTCTCATTTTTAGTGGTGGAGTCCATCACTTCTGTGCAACTTTTAAACTACACTGTTTGTAAAACATGAATAAGCAGAATAAACATTTGCTAATCTTTTTTAATATAAACTCAACTGAAAACAGAACAAAAACAATATGTTGAATGTTTTACCTAATAAACTGCAATGTTTTTTTGTACATATATTCTTTTTTTCAAATTAATGCCAGCAACATGTTTCACATAAGTTGGACAGAGGCGACAAAAAACTGTGAAAGTTGTGGAATGCTTGTGGAATGTTTTTAATTTGACCTCACTGATGTCAGACTTACCATTCGTTGTTCACTCCTACAGCAGTAACAAGAGTGAATGCATTAAGAAGTATGTTTATGCTAATACTAAGCTAACATTTCCCACCGCTGCTTCTTCAATAGCAACTTCAACTGGTGAAACACCTGGCAGTTCGTGCTGTTAAGCAGTCACAGGAAACCCACTGACTATGATCCTGCATAAAAATAATGTAAAAAATCCCCAAAACAAATTAACCAGGACTGAAATTCCTAAAGTACTCCGTCAATTTAGCATAAGACTCATGTACATTAGTGCGGCAAAACCGGACTGTCTTTTGGTTCTTTGCATTCTTTTTGGTCTACACTTGGCTCCTGTGTGGCCCACAATACAATTCAACTGTTGACTTTCACTTTAATGCATAAAACTCGCTGAGTTCTCCTTCAAGTGTTACCGTTTTGGAGGAGTAGTTCAACATTTTGAAGAAGATGCTTCACCACCCATCTATTTTTGTGGGACGCTTAAACATAAAAGGTTTAAATAAAGTCTATTTTGCAAGCCTAAAAAGCATGAAACCAACACCATCACATCAGTGTCACAACCATTTAAATATTCTTTTATTTTTTTTTTAACTTTTATTCTCTGCTCACAGGGCAATCTGTGCTGCTTTGTGTCTCTGCATTGAAGCTGGGTGCCTGTTTGTGATGCAACACACAGCTGGCTGCTACAGATTATCACTCAGTGCTTTACTTTGCCAGGAGGGATACAGTGTGTGTGTGTCTGTGTCAGTGTGTGTGTACATGGACAGAGTCAATAAAGGCTTAACGCATCGCACTGATGACCCAACACTGATGCAGCCGAAAAATCTAACCCAGAGGGTGTGTCGTCAGATAATCCTGCCACAGCAACGTTGGGCCATCACAACACACACAGACACACACTATATGTACAGTACTTCTTAATCTCAATCCCAAGAGGTCACAGTCGAAAAACTGAAAGAAAACTGACATCCAAATGTCATGTAAACTACTCAGGGCTTTATTATGTAACAATAAAGAGAAGCCCTGTTTTTCAGCACTATTAAATATAGAAACGCAAAGTGTGAGACACAGTATGTACTGCATAATTTAAAGTGTGTGATCTTTGACCCTCATATGCTGTAGATTTATAAACAATATTTTTAAACGTACACAGCTCTGATGTCGTTGCATTCAAGTGCTGCATATAAAGTGCACACAGGGGGTTTAGATGAAGCATCAGTTCTGTGTCATTGGCTCCTCTCCCTCCTCTGCACAGGCAGAGCAGCCAATGACATCACCACCTCTGCAGTCATCACGCAATCTCCCGAGAGAAAGCACGACTCTGAGCGGGGTCAGGTTACAGGATCATGGGGCAAAGCTGAGTTGTCATAGTGACCTGTTTGGGCCTGAAGCCCTTTTTTTTGCCAATACAGACTTAATTTATTGGATTATATGAAACAAAACTCCTTATATTTAGATGTGAGGTCATGGTGAAACACTTGCATCACCAGCATGATTTGCATTCTAAACCGACCTCATGCTGTTAAGTACTAGTCGCATCCTGAGGCGGTGATGTCAGCATGTCCTGATCACCATTCGTCCTCTCATCTTGGACACAATCAGGAAATGAAAGCTGAATTATTTAGACCGAACTATCTGTGGTCTGTCCTTTGGGACAAACATGCATAATTGATCACCGAGCAGGTGCAGCGATAAAAGATGATGTTGAGGCCAAACATTAGTCAAGACATCATGTGATTAAGGCTGGGTGTGCAGTCTCATTATTTAGTGGGAAACACTCAAAGATAAGTGAAGTGTCCCTGAGGGTCTCAGGCCAGTGTTTTTTTATTTTTTTTCACCCCTTAAAAGGTGCCTTATGTCACATTTTGGCACCAATTACAGTGCAATTTCCATATAGAGCTCAACTTAGCACTATGTGCTGTCAGTACAGGGTTGATGTCTAGTTTTATTCCATGCCACAGAGGTACAAGAGTGTATGAATGTTCAACATAATGAATGAATGAGACCCTTACATTATAAACCCTGTACTTTATGTTGCAACCCAGCAACTAAGATCAGATCAATGACTTGAAACAGATGTGGCCACATTTTTTAAGACACATGAACAAAATGATGAGAGTTTTGAGGAATTGAACAACAAATGGTGCTAAATATGAAAAAAAATGAATAATTTGTCTAAGACATGAAACATCTACATTATTCAGAAGTTCTTAAGAAACCAAAGCAGACAAGTTTAAAAAAAAAAAAAACAATCTATTGCAGCACAAATGTTTAATTTTCTGCTTTTCTCCAGGTCGACAAGTTTCTTAGAGTGACACAGAAGTTTGTACAATTAAAGAAACTATAACTGCCTACTAAGCAGGACTTAGGTGGTCCAGCAAGGTGGGGGTGGGTGGGGTCACAGTATGACACAGCACTCATGTTACAGACTCCTGCTGATTCATGAATTCCATAATGGAAATCAGCAAAGTTTCCACTGACAAGAATGTACATGCATGTCTACACATATAGCCGAAGGCATGTGTGTGCTTGTGTGTGCTTGCGTGTGTGTGTGTTTGTGTGTGTGTGTGCGTGTATGTATGTATGTATGTGTGTAGTCTTAAAGTACACAAACTTACCACAGACCAACATTTTAGCTGCAGGAGTTTGCAAAATACTGTACATGACATTTTAGCAAAGAACAGCTCTACAAGTCACATACTGTACTGTATGTATGTCACCTTGGGCAACATAGATCTGTCCTGTGTGAGTGTATGTACATTGATCATCCTGGTCCTATATAAACAATTAAACAGACACTGCATAAAAATATCTGGCTGTTATACTCTAATTAACAAAGAAAAAAAAGTTAGTCAAAAAAATAAAATAAAATGAAATAAAGAAGGTTTAAAGTAGCTGAAACAAGTTGAACTGCGTTAAGTGCTGAAAGCTAAACTAGTGGTACTATGCTTCATTGTTCCACTTGCTTAGAGACAGCAAGAAAAAAACTTGAAACAGCTATTTTTACAGTGCAGAAATTAAGAATAAACACATATATAAGCAAAGTGTCAGAGAAATATAACCAGTCCCAACTTCAAATAGAACTAATTGGCACTAACAGTGCCATAGCTGCACCTAGCTCAAACGTTTAAGCATTAAAACTGTCAAACAAATAATCAGTATGAAGGTAAAAAGGGTTTATATGCTGTACATGTAACATGTTTTATTGTATCACACACTCACAGCCTGTTGCTCTGACTTGACCTCTGTGTGACCTTGACAAAGTCAGAGCTGCTGCTCCTCTTTAACAATGAAGTGTGAGTGACATGATTTATTCCATCAAAGCATATGCAAAGCCTTTCTGATACTGTGAAAAAAACGATCCAGTCTGACCTAAAACAAATGTAAAGAGATGCTCATCACTACAACATGGGGGTTTAAAACCAACATGGCTGCCTCCATGAGAGTGAATGTGAGGTTGTTTGGCTAGCCTGTTTTAAAGCAGAAGGTGTCAGGTGGAGCAGTAATGTGATCTATGGAAGGGAACATGTCATGGTATCCTGTACATACAGTCTCACTCGTACACACGTCTGTCCATGGGGTCTATAAATACATAGGGGTTATGGTATACATTACACAGAGTCAGCCATGTTGAATCCACAGTTGGTCTGAAGCGTGGCTCAGTTGGAATAAAATGAAAGATCCAGGCCAGCTGCTCAGATTTCCTCTACACTTTCATTCAGCACATGGTATGCATTTTAGGAAGACTGTCAAACTAGTTCTAATTCTAGAATATCAATTTTAAATGTAAAAAAACATATTCTAGACAGGTTACTTTAAAAGACCTTCAGTTTGAACTGATGTCGGGTTCTGACCCTGACCTAAAGCTGACAGACCTCTTTAAAGTGGCAGTACCCGGAGCAGAGGTCAATGACCTGCCCCAGGATTTGAAATGCACCACCTGTCAAATGTAAAAAAGGAATCTTGGGAACATGGTCAACTTGGCAAACTAAATGGAGAAGTGGTTATGCCATTTTATACATTTTAAACAATTTATTTTACATTTTTCTGTCTAAGTTGTTAAAAAAAGGCAAAAAAAAATCTGGTCATGTGAGGACAGACAAAAGTTAAGTATGTTTAAACAATCTATTGTGAGTCCAACAATGTCAGCAGTGTTATCTTAAACCAAGCGGCTGTTCAAACATCCAAGAACTTTTAGGTAAAATGACAATACTGACCCTCAACAAAATAGTTGCAGCTCTGGTTTAACACTGCATTTTTAAATTACTATCTATCAAGTCACTATGATACATTGGGATAACACAATGGTGACTGATCTTATGGCTAACTGATGACTGCAATGCTTCCATATTTGCAGTGTTACAAACTGGTGGTTATTGGCAAAGGACATACTTTGAGTTATCGCTAATGCAAATTTAGTTACTAATCATTGAGTTATACATTTAAAAGTGTTGAACTAGTGAGACACATGTAGATTTTTACTATGCTTGCTAGAAACGCAAGATATTTTTCTGCAACTTTGCGCTTTCTGCCATTGTTAACAATGAGTTTGAAAAACAACCCCATGGTCAAGAGGGAACGGGCACAAAAGCTATTAGATAAAAACCTGCAGGCAACAGGGTCTAACCTTAAGCTGCTCAGCCAGCCAGTCTTTACTCACAGAATCATAGAAAAATCAAAGAATTATTGCCTGATTTCTTTATTTAATACAACAATAGTTTGTTTTGCTGCCCACAGAGTTCTGGAACTTGTAGTATTGAAATGCATTTCCTGTTGCGACCAGGTGTCGCCAAATCAACCGGGACTGAAATCTCTGAGATAACCACTTTAGATTTGCAGAACTTGTCGACAAAAGGTGCTTATTTACACCTCCAGCAGTTACAGAGCAGCAATGTCATTCTTTTGAAGGTGTGTTTCTGGCAACCTGACAAAGCTAAGTCCACTGTTCGTTCTCTGAGTTTGCCCCTTGTCCAACTCTGGAGGGAAATATCTGCAGTTAAAGATCAAGGCAGGGATTCAGAGGATTCAGAGCCAGGAGGGTCAAGAGTCCAGCTGTATACTGTGAGGGGCCCTCAGATTTACACTGGCCACTCAGTCCCCGTCTGTTAATGTTGGTGCCACCTGACTTTCCACCTTTCCAGGTCATTGGTACCACATAGAGTTATCACCTTAAACCAAGTAACATAACTGACAGAGGGCCTAATCACCATAAACCAATCATGCTTTAAAACCAGTCGACCTTGGCCACAGTTCCCAGCTTAAGCCTATGTGAACTTTAACTAGCTGCAGTAAACATCATGGCTCTTCACTGTGACTGCACTGGGACTGAACACAGAAGAAACCAACATATCTGCAGCCTCAACATAAGAGCAGTCCAAGTTATCTATCAATGATGGACTATTTATATTCCTAAACCCTAGACATACACTTTTACTGTATGTCAAAATATAATTCATATGGATCTTGAAAATGGCGCATAAACAAGTCAAAAGTTGGCACGCAAAAGTTTTGCACATGATAAACCAACCATCCATGCCTTGGCCTGCCCACCCTGCCTCCTCCACCTCAACCTGCTGTCTTATCTGAAGGCTTCACACATCCAGCGCCACCTTATCAGAGCCTGACAGTCCGGCTGAAAAAGACACTGCAGAAAAAAAAAGAATATGTGTTTTCTGCACAAATATGAACAATTACAGGAAAAATACAAGTGTTGCAGAAATAGACAAAAAGAAAACTGCTCTTAATGAAGCATTTCAGCAGAGCTTAAAGCTCTAGTGTAGCAATCGTGCACTTAAAGACCCCCCTTATCTTTCAAAATGGACTCTTCCAGAAAGAGGTGTGGATGGCTGGAGGGCAGAGGCCATGGAAGATGTGCACCAAAGTGTTATGTCATTACACTTCTCTTTGAACTGTACATGCACAGAGGACAGTGTCTGCTTCAAATGGATACCGTTGACAAAGCAAGGCGAAAGGAGACCGCGGGGACAAACGGAACAAGCCAACGCAAGGTATTCTGGGGAAAGGGAGGCTAGTGACGCAAGCAGATTCCCAGCCTTCATCCATGCGTACGGATGAGCACCAAACATCACCTCGCTGCCACACATTATTAATCCCCAAATCACTCACCCTACTGAGGGTACCCCAAGTTTTCATAACCCTTACCCCCTGCACCCAGCAGCGATGTCACATTCGGTTACATTTCTACATGAGGGACTTAATTCTCTCTTTGTCCTTTCCGCGCTAACCACATCCTCCGTTGAAGAGACTCCATTTTAACATGGCGCATTTTAGGATGCTGCAGTAGGCTTTTCATCAAATCGCCGGTTTGACATGTGCAATGCAAAATCAGCTCAAAATTTCAAGAAATATTTTCTTTTAGCTTGGATCTGGCGCCTTGTGTCCGAGGACAGCTTGTTAGGTTGTGTTCAAGAACACTGAAATTATTCAAATTTTCAGGTTTTCGCCGAGGGACTCGACTTCTCTAGCTGTTCCCGTTTTAGCAAGTATGCACATCTGGCGACTCTTGAGGGCGGTGGAGAACTTCACCAATGGTGGATTAATGATTGCAAGATCATACTATCTGTTCATTGAGTTTGAAGGTAGAAGAGTTAAGGAAGAAGGTAGAAGACACAAAGATGCACATCTCTTTGCAACATGCGCACAGTCGCTTACCATTTGTCCAGGTCAGCCTTGATGCTGGCACAAGCAGCAGGGACAGGGGCCTCGGCGGGGGCAGCGGCGGTCTCGGAGTCCGACATGTCTGTGGTGCTGCTGTGTGGTGTCAGGGGTGCGTGTCCTGTCCTGTTCCTGTCCTCCGAACGCCTATGGATCCCACCAAGAGAGAGAGAGAGACAGAGAGAGAGAGAGAGAAAGACAGTGGAGTTGAGTGTGAGTTGGTAAAAGGGGAGGGCACATGGGAGGAGGTGGGAGGAGATATACATGTGAGAGTGCAGCACACGTGTGTGTACACAGCAGTTAGGGAGAGGGGTGGGGGGGCAAAAGGGTGAAGGGCCAGTGACCTCAACTGAAGTACAATGGCTGAGGATTGGGCAACAAGGACAAAAGATGAGAAGTGGGACACTGAGGTTCCTCACTAATGACCTGTTCTTCATGTGGTGATACACTTCCACCAAGTCAACGCCAGCTGAGGTTCCTTCACAACTGTACAGCTCAGGAACACAGAAACAGGCTTAAAACCGATCAGCAGCAGTGGAAGAAGACTCATTTTGCAGCCCACGCACAATAGGATGGCTTAGTGTTTGTGTGTCAGGGTGGTTGGGCCATGATCAGGATGACAATCCAATCTGTCCGTTTAATTGTGCCACCTAGTGGCAGCTTTGTGCGGGAGGTTACAGCATCTTGCCGCTGCTGCTGCGCCAGGCTCCATCACAGCACATGGCAGCCATGCTTCAAAGGACAGGGAATGTAAGGCAGCGAAATGTTTTCAGACCAAACACAGTGAAAAGACCTTTCTCTTTCATGCATGTCTTTTATTATCTGTAATCGACTCAGCTATGCAATCTTGTATACTGTGATGCAGTCATGCAACACCAAGTGAGAGGAGCAGCCATATTGAACCATGTGTCCTGAGAGCAAACTCAAAGTTGTTCCAAGGTCACAGTCAGAACATGGCCTGAAGAAGTTTAAATTGCTGGTTGTTGTTTTGATTAATTATCAGTCTAAATGTTTACCCAAAGATTTTCAGTTAAAGTGACAACAACATCAGTCAGTTAGGAAATTAAGTGTTTTTGGTGGGACACAAATCTATTAACAGTTATTAGCTTGCGACCAGACAGCTACAAAAGACAGACTCTCATTGAGTTTGGATTTTTTGATGGTTTTAAGCCACAGTATGTGTAAATAATAATGCAAACAGTTACAGAGTGATATTTATTTGAACCCAACAAACATATTCAGGCCAGAGGCCACAAACTGAGCAGGTTTCAGTACTGACAAGCAAACTATGAATCCTGGATCGTCATAACTTCAAAACGGCCAACAATACCAAACGTTCAGTGAGAAAAGACGTTTGGTTTTGTTTCAAAACATTAAACGAAATAATTTTTTCACAGTGCCTCAAATTTGCCCTAATATTATCACACTGGGTGGATTAAGAGTCTGCTCTTCACAATCTGCAAATGTAACCTGCTCAGTGTGTTTCGAGGATTCAGGTGAACGACCCTTTAACAGCATAAAGACCTAGTTATGACCATCGCTTATCATCTGTTATCGCTGCAGCACATTACTGCACTGGTGTTGCGTTACATCAGTGCACTGCGGTGCCCCGCGGATGTTACGCAACTATCTGCACAAGACGTCTAATTGCGCCGGTTCTGCTTTGCATGCAGACTACCTAAATCGCTTTTTTTTGCGCACAAAGACAGAGCTCGACTTCCCTTTTGCAAAGTTTGCATTTCACTTTAAAACTACTAGTCTTCACGTTTATGTGCTCTAATTAAAAAAACACCCAAATCATCCTGAATTTCTTTTGATCGCTGGTCTATCCAGCTCGTCTCACCTGGCTCGTGCGTATCCACAACCGTTCCTGACCTATGACATGCACACCTGGTGAAACTCTTCAAATTTTCACAGCATGCCTATGAATTATGGGTCTTGTAGTCCTAAGTGACTGCACATGTGTGAGCTCTGGCCGACTTTAAATGCATGTTGCTAAAAATTGCAGCCACGACAAATAGAAACAGCAGCAGCCTTATTTTCACTCTTTTTAAGACAATTTAACCTCTGCTCAACATGCATCATATATCACACAGAGCCCAGACTGACTCTTCTGTGTCCTAAATTAATTCTCATTCATATTCAGAAAAGACAAAAGTGTGCACTGCCTAAATTACATTAGCATTAAATGGCATCCAATTACCCCCCTGAATGGAAAAACCTGGTCTTCTCACCTCCTCAATCAGGCATAATGCTCTGTCATGTATGCATTCTCTGGCATGAGGACACAGGGTAAAAAAAGCCACAACTTCTGACACATTGACACCATAAAAGGTGACAAGGTGTCAAAGTCATACCATATTTATGCCATTTTAGATTATGAAGCACTGGATTATCCATTAAAGCGCATGGTCTCCAAATCCTACAGGTTCTTTTAAACAAACTTTCTGTGCCACAAAAAAGCTTCTGAGTGAAACATATGAACAAAGCACTTCAATGGGAAGCTCATTCTACAAGTAAGTGTGAGTCCATGTGCACAGACACGAGTGGGAACACCGTGTACTTTAAGTAACAGAAGTTGCTTCCTGTGCAGAAACCAAACAAATGAGAATGAATTCATAAGACAATGCCAGTGATACCTACCTATCTGCAGATGGGACGTCTTGGTCCTGAGTTGGGCTGCTCAAAAAGTGTAAATGTGTGCAGGAATAACCAGAAAAATGCCAAGGGGGAACTCTGGTGTGCTGCAACTGCTGTGTAGTGAATGTGATCTCACTGAAAGGGGGTGTGTTGCTCTGCTTTACGACCATGCGTGTGTGCGTATGTGTGTGTGTGCGCGCGCATGTGTTTGCTCATGTTATATGTCCTGCCAGGAGCTGGGAGACAAAGGCAGAGGTGAAGGAGAAAGACTTAAAAAACGCAAGATGAAGAAGGAAGATTGAACCAAGAGAGCGACAGACTAGAGAAGGGATGTGTGTTTGAGATTTCATGAGGTTTAAATGGACACGTGTGTATCATAAACTGTGTGTCTGTGGTGTACTGCGGCAAAGACGACGGCTCAGCCCAGGAGTGAAATATGGCCCCTGTATTTCTCAGGCTGTCTCCCTGCAGTCTTGTCTTCCTTCATCCTTCACTCATTGTGTTTCTCTGTGCAAGTTTGTCATTCATGTGCATGCAGATAAGACCATCAGGCTGAGTGCTGACTTGGCACAAGCAACAAAATATACACAAACACCTCAAACACACGCACACTCCCCCTCATTTTTGCTCTCTAAGCCAAAGCAAGCAACACGAGCCTGTTTTCCTGTTAACAAGTTGGCATTTGCCTGCAGCTATTGTAGATTTGAGCGTGTTAGTATGTGTGTGTATGTTTGTGTGTGTGTGTGTGTTTGTCTTATAGGAGACTGCCACTATTAGAGGTGGGACCTTACAGGTGATAAAGTCAGGAGCCTTCAAAGTCATGCTTTAGGTCACACACAGGAGGCGTGCTGCGCATGTGCATGTTCACACATGTACGGTGCATCACATGGGGTGCTCCTCCATACACTGAATGGAGGAGGCCTGGGGCTGCCAGCATTACAGAGGAAGGGAAATATACGGTTTTAAAGGTCACCTCTTGCCTGCTGAACAAGAAGACCTGTGTCTCTGAGGCGGGCAGGGGGCTGCAACACACAGCTCAGCCAACAGTGGGGAAGTGTGTTGACAGTTTGTGTGGACTGTCCTTGAAAGGAGAGTTGATATGTAACTTTATGATGAGGTTTTCTCGACAGGACAAAAGCATTTTGAACATAACACAAATGATCTGTTTGGAACCAACTTAAATGGTCAAAGAACATATTAAACAGTGTTTTATTAGCTGCATACTTTACTATACTATTTTTCACACATTTTTTAACAAAAAATGTGTCCAAACACATTTTAAAATGGAAGCAATATTTCAGAAGTCCCCTCCAGAAAATGCTGTTAAACAGAGTCAATTACAATGGATTTTCTTATGTTTATGGTCTGAAACTGTAAGGACAGGACTTTTTACACAGCACTACATTGGATTTGTGTTCTGGGAATATTTCAACAATTCGTTCATGAGAAGTTTAAGAAGAAGTTTGAACTCTGAGGATCAACTGGCGCCAAACATAACTAATATTACAGTGTAGGATATCTGTAAACTTCTCTCATTATGGATCACTTTCTTAAAAAAACATAAAGGATCCATAAATTTCCTCAAAAATACTGCCTTTGGTTAATTATCAATACTTTATAGTCATTTCTGTGTTTTCTCACTTTTCTTAATTGTTCCAGTCAAGTTTGAAGCAAAGGGAGGACTCCTTACATTAATGATTTCCAATACATTATATCTTAATAAGGCCAGGAAAAAAGCAATTATTAGCATGAAACATTATAAAAAATGTTGCTATTGTCTTTGTTATTTTACCCATGCACATACATACTGGGGTCTGTAATCATTAAGACAACACAAGGGTTAGATATGAAAAGTTGAAGCATAAAACCATAATAACACACAAACACTTAACACTGAGGCCAAAAGCACCAGATACTTACAATGAAGAAAATCAGAAGTTCTGTATGCAACATCACATTAATGCACTAGTGCAACTGAAGTCCCAGTTGTCGCTCCTCTGTCTCTTTTCCATCTATCTCCTCTCCTCCTTTAGTCGTCTCGGACCTGCTGTTCCACCCACGACCACCAGATGTCACCATTGACTCACCCTGCACATCTGTTAGAGATTTGTTAAACTAGACCAGATGTTTGTAGTGAGTATTTACCTGATTGTATAATGATGACCTAGATAGATAGAATAATAGAACGATAGAACGATAGATAAAATGATAGAATGAAAGTACGAAAGAATGATAGAACGACAGACAGACAGACAGACAGACAGACAGACAGACAGACAGACAGACAGACAGACAGACAGACAGACAGACAGACA
>JAPZDY010000009.1:20238970-20259506 GCA_029783645.1 Ctenochaetus hawaiiensis | reverse complement strand
AAATTACCCTGATTCCTTTTACAAAAGTAAATGAATGATCAAAAAATTAATAAACAGGCAAAGAGTTTAACCCCCCCCCCAATGGTAGACCCAAAGTTACACCCTTGGTTGATCCTCTTATGTTTGCACTCTATATGAATCCATGTGTTGCCTCTTATGTGTTTTGGGGCCCCTTAGTTGGGATCCACTGTGCAGGGCCATCAAAACGCTTAGGCCGGCCCTGCATGTTCATTTTATCAACACTGAGCAGCTCCACTGATCAGCCGCACTCGAAGCGCGCGGTAAGCGAAGGCGCTTCGCCTCCACCTCCGCCACCGGACCAGTAAACCGACACCTGTCCTCCACCTTCCTTCCTCTCTCTGTGTGTGTGGTCGTGTTAGGGCCACTTCACAGATCTTCGGGTATGAAGAATAAACACAACCAACAGGTGAAAACAGCGGCTGCGAACCGACTCGTCATGTCGAGCTTTGAGGTGACTCTCCAGCAGCTCAACGACCTGCTGACGGACGAGAGCGGTTTCTACAGCTGGCCGACAAAACACTTCCACGAGGTTTACCCGCGGATCTACGTCGGCAATGCGTGAGTCATTGTTGTGATTTTGTGGACAACATCATTATGATTTTTTTAAAATTGTTTTCCCTCAGTTCTTTTAATGTAACTGTGAGCACGTCGCCCTCAATTTCAGGTGGCGTATCATAAACAATCCCCAGAGACTGAATCATTTGACCGCGATTAAAACATCAGTTCCAGTGTGATCTACCACTAATCACTCGAATTATCCTAGTAGACCTTTACTTGATTAATGCTAAGGTACTGTAATATTTTTTTAGACTACAGCAGCATTGTTATGTGACCAAACATTTTAAAACACCAATTTTTTATGAGACCTGTATTACACCACGAAAGATAAGAAATAAAGTGGCAGTGAGGGATCACCTTGAAAATCATCAAGTGCGAAATTTAATCGCATTGTGTCTGTTTATAAGAATGTCATCCCATTCTTGTCTTCATGTGATCTGGAATAATCTAGAGGTTTTGTATGAAATGAATGCCATGGCTCACTGTGAGGTCTTACTGTTGTATCATAATTAATCAATGTAATTTTAATGGGGAGTGTTTTTCATGGAGGTTGTAGAAATAATAGCCTATAATTTAGTTTACTGTCTGAGAAGTATTATTTCTGCTCACAAACCCTAGACATGCAGATAGCCAGAACTGTGAGGATTATCTCAGACTGAAGCTTGTTTAATTTTTGAAGAGATGGAGGAATGTTATAAAGATGAAAAATGGAGCAGGGAAAGAAGAAGGCAGGGCTGACGAAGGATGGTTTAAAAATAGCTTTTGTCATATGAGAGTTGGGTGTCTCTGTAATTAACATTACTGACTTCTTTATGTCTTTGCTGACATAAGTTGTCTTTGTCAGAAAACACACGCGCTTGGTCAGGTTTACAATGAATCCATTTATTGTAACACAGATGGATAGACATCACAGCATAGTGTAAACACATTGGGATGCAGCAAAAGGTTCTGAGAAACTAGAGATGTGGAGTTTGGGAGAAATAAGAAGGTTGCAAACTTTAGGATTTTTGGTCCAAATATTAGAAACTCGGAATACGTCATCAAGCACCAAGCCTCAAGGCCACGACACCAATCATATGTTCACACAACATAATGTAAAAGAGAGCTCTTCATCATTCAGTAAAAGTATTTACTCTTCTTAGTGTCAGGAAAGAAGAATTATGAATGAAGTATCATCAGAAATCATGTTTTCAGCTTAACTGAAAAAACTGAAAAAGCAGATTTCAAACAAAGAACAGATTCTCTCATTTAAATTATACTTAAGAAACTAGACGATATTGTATTTATGACCAAAGTAGTCAGGCTCAGATAAAGACACATAAGATATATAAATATTCATAGTCAGTGTGTTAAACAGTGTGGTGATAGTTTTGCAGAACACAAGAGTTGCTGGTCTACAGCTGCCTCTGTCAGTTTGGTTGTATGACTTAGTGTTTAGTCCTTTCTAACAGTATATTGCTGAGCTTTCATATGAGTACTCCTGCTCGTTCTCCAGACTAGTGGTGTGGCACTACCAGTATCCAAATACACATTAAAGTAATCCAGTCATCTCTAAAATGTTGATAACACTGACATTTAGTTTAAATAACATATAGCATTAATATAAAGAAATCAGTGAGCTGCTCAGTGCCAGTTACTGCACATAAGATTGTATATTTCACAGAAAAACAGTCACATCTGTGCCCCAACGTATGATGTTATACAATGTTGTATAAGAGAATATTTGAAGCAAATATGTCTATTAAATTTTAAATGGTCTGACCTAAAAGCTTTAACACAGAAACTTTTAGAGGCTTTTTTTCTACCCAGCACAGTGAGTCATCACAGTGTGTTTCAGGAGAATAAACCTCTCAAGTGCCTCCTTTACTCCACCTGCCCTCTTAAAGGAGTCTTAATGGACAGAGCAGGGACACTTGTTTCTCTTATATTGAAGCAAATGTTCTCAGAGCTGGTACACGCAAATGCATCAACACAGCTCTGCACCCACGCATCGCTCTCTCCAAGTGGGTGTTTTCTGTTTTGATCTATGTGTCCTGGTCCCAATAAGCAGTCTGGAAGCCTGGCAGACTCGTTTTTTTTAATGTGGAGGCGTGACGCTGCCTTCAGTATTAGCACAAGGGTGCACAGACTCTATTTTTAGCACTCGACATTAAGGCAGGAGGTGGTAAGTGGTACAGCAATCCCAGAGGTTCACAGTGAGCTCTCTTTGGCACAGCAGTGTATCTGTATGACAGAAAGAATGAAAAGCGAGAAAGAAACATGAAATCTTTAATTACAAAGCACACAAAAACTGACACTCTTTCATTAAGCCAGTGTCAATGGTGTAATGTTGTGTACTCTGCTATGGAGAAATAAAAAGGATTACAGAAAAATGAAACACAAATAACAGTTTTAATTTTAAGTTGTCAGTTTTCTCATAGACACTTTTGTATTTTTTTAGCATTTTGTATTTCACGACACACTCTATTCAATAATGTCACTTGTCATGACCGTATTGTTGTCCCATGCCCTTTAAGCTATGAAGCTCAACAACTGCTATCAGATTTCGCCAGTTCACTGCTGTTAGCTTAAGCAACAACGCTGTCAGAGTGAGTCTGAATCAACCAATGAGAGCCTGATAAATAAGTAAACACAGTACACACAGAGAATAACATCTCCTTTAATTATTTAGCTTACAGACGCTGCATGCTACATATCTAGCTAGATAGGTTTGGGAGCTTGGTTTATCTCTCAGTAATATAACTCATGAATTAGTCAGGCAGGAGGAGGGTACAGAACAATCTGGCAAGTGACTAAAGTAACTGGGAAGGTATGCTGTGGGGCTTATGGGTAATGAGGGGTAGGTTTGTAGGGAGGGGCGGAGTCAGGTGGCTGACAGTGGCGGGCAGCTGTGGGGTATGTGAAATGATTTTTGGAAACATACATAAAAAAGAACAATGGAGAAAAAAAAAGAACGAAGTTCCTTGAGCTATTAATGACTGACTAGCACAAGCTAATTATCCAGTTCATGGTTAGCTCTCTGACTGCACAGCTTTACCAGCTAGCCCTGTGAGTGTATGGTCACTAGATCATCAGGCCTCCTAACCAACCTATTTTGTGATTATGAGTGAAGTGTCACTCTGTGATGCGACTGCTGCTGCACAGGGAAAGGCTATCTAGTTGCATCACAGGAAATAAAAGATCTAGGGTGTTTGGAGTTTGACCCATATAAGGGACTTAAAGACTCTAATTCTGCTGCATCAGTTTTGACTTTTTAATCTCTCTTGCTAGTCACAAAGTGCATATTAAAACACTTGAGTACTGCTTTTAATATTGTCCATTTCATGCTGTGTAAAACCATGATAAAAAAAGAAGTTGGAATGCTGTGAAAACATAAAAACATATAACTAAATGTGCTTACTGCTGGAAACAATATAATGACAGTACATGCAATGGTTTACCTAATTAACTTTTTATTTAGTTTTTCTTTAAACATAAGCTTATTCAGAATTTGATGTCAGCAAGATGTTCCAGATGTGCTGCAACAGGAGCAATAAAGACGTGGAAAGCTCAAAAAATGTTTGGAACATCCCACAAATAAACAAGTACTCTGGTAACAGATGATAGTGTCATAATTGGATATGAAAGGGGCATTTTTTGGAAGGCTCAGTCACTCAGCAGCAACTGTGGGGTCAGGTGCATCACTTTTGAAATACAAGATTGTACAAAGGATAGTACTACATGGGTGTGGCAACACTGGGAATCTTTGGTTGTTTAAAAAGATTTCAAATGCTCAAGTGCATTAGCATAATTTTTCTCTGAAAGATGAATGAATAAGCATCATGTTAACATTTAGCATAGACTTGTGATTTGCCTGTTATCCTTTGTTAAACTGCCCCACTTATAAAACCAGCTAAAACAATCAGTTATTGGTTTGTGAGGCTCCCAATAAGGCAATCTCAGCTTCATACATGCAGCATGAGAGGCCTAACTTTTTGTCACTTATCTACTGTTACTGTTATTGTTCACAATGCTAATCATTACAGTTTAGCATTACAACATATAATAGCTCCAGGGAGCACCTTAGTTGCTCTAAGGGTAAGTGGATTCAGTTTTAGTCCAAAACCAGAAACTACTGTATCAAATAGTATGTTGCTTGATATCATACCCAAATTACAGTTACTGTGAAATAAGCTCAGTGGTGTGTATTTTTTCTTCTTATCCATCTGACGCAGGTTTGTGGCGATGAATGTGATGCGTCTCAAGCGTCAGGGCATCACCCACATTCTGAACGCTGCAGAGGGAAACTCCTTTATGCACGTCAACACTAACCCCGAGTTCTATGCCGGCACGGACATCATCTACCACGGCATACCAGCCAGCGACACAGACCACTTTGACATCAGTGTTTACTTCGAAGAGGCTGCAGACTTTATTGAGAAGGCCCTGGCATATAAAAATGGAAAAGGTCAGAGGACAAGACAGCTGAGCTTAGCTGAGAGTGAAATCCTGTTTGTTTTTTGTGTGTAAACCTTTTTATTATTGCTTGATATTTAAAAACTTTCAGTATTCTCAAAACTTTTTGAATATTTGTGAAGTAAAATCAAGCTAAAGAATTCAGGGAAGTTTTCAAAGTTCAAACTCATTGATCTGATTGTCAAAGTAATATTTTTTAATTAATTATGTTGAATGCCAGAAATGTAGAGGCAGGGGAATAAAACAGTAGAGTCCTGAACCTTAAGTTCATGCTGTTGCTCATATAATTGACAGGGCTATTTTTCCACACAGGAATTGTAAACGATACATAAAAAGATAGTATGCGGAGTAAAAATCTCTGACTTATGAATGTGCTGCTGCTAGATGTTGTTATCCCATAATGCAAAGCAGAAAAGGTGATACATCTCACAGCCTCACAGCCACACACCATTAAATTAACTTGGTATCAGATGATGGTGAGACCACTGAGGAACAATGACTGAAAAAAAAAAACCTTAAGAGTGATTTCAGCGTACATACCCTTGCTTTTAGAATTATTATACCTACAGTCAATTAAAGATCAGTACCAAAGCTGCATTAATCAATACCTTTTTTTAAAAAACAGCCCGCATGACTAATGTGCAAGGGTTCACCTCTGCTTAAAACCCCCAGATTATCATGGCTCGAGTCTGAGTCCCCTCAGCCCACTTTTTCAGCTGTTAGCTGACAGATGGAAACAAAATTAAGAGGCTCTGATAAACCTTAGGTAAACTACCTGGTGAGCGCTTAACAGAAGACCACCAAAGTTTGCAAATAGTTAAATTTGGAGCATTTAGCAGCAAAAGAGTCAGAGTTGTTGAAAACCAAACCTTAGCTAAAAGCTGTCGTAAGTTTAATAAAGAGGACCCAAAAGCAAGAACACTAATCACAGAATCAGTAATAAAAAACAAGCTTTATTAAAAAGCTGATTATAAAAACAAAACTACAGTAGCACAAAGAAATCTAAAAACTAAGAAAATACAAAAAATAAAAAAATAAAACAACAGGACATGAACATAGAACCAAATAGCAGAAACAAGATCAGAGAACAAAGACAGAGTAAAGGAACAACAACAGAGGACCTGAAGGGGAAACACAGAGACCATATGCACACTGGGAGTAATGAGACACAGGTGTGGTAATCAACACAGGCGAAACACATTAGGGTGGAGCAGGTGATCACGAAAGGAGGGACACTTGACAGGACATGAGGAAAATTAAAGAGATAAGACAAGAATTAGAGAAATAAAATAGGAAGTACAAGACAATAAACACTAGGAGGAACAAAAGAAAACAAAAATGGCAGGACAGCATATGACAAAAGGAGAATGAATATCGAACCTTAAGTGGTACTTGGAAATGTAAAATGAATGTCTGTAATGTCTGCTGTTTTTGCTAACATATTAGCATGTTAAGTTCACTAGCTAATTATATGACAATAATGTGTTTTTAGCTTTTTGCGCTGTCCTGGAGGTCGCTAAAAAATCTGTTAATTCAGATTTAAACTAAAATGTTCTATATTAAATTCCACTATTGTGAAATTTGTTGAAATGTGAACTTGCTCTTTCTTTTCCTCTGCAGGAAAAGTGTATGTTCATTGCAGGGAAGGCTACAGCCGCTCGCCTACATTAGTCATAGCCTATCTGATGCTTCGCCAAAACATGGACGTCCACACTGCTCTGGCAATGGTGCGTCAGAAAAGAGAGATCGGGCCAAACGACGGCTTCCTCAGGCAGCTCTGTCGACTAAACCAGAGGCTGGCTGCCGAGGGAAAGTTCTGGAACAAATGAGGCAGACAGGAAGTAGAAAGACTGGAAGAGAGTACAAAAGTAGCTTAATTGCACCTCACTTTCTTTCACTTGTTCTAAAGCTTTAACAAGCCACAGAGCTGTGAGATGTTCTGGATGTGAGGATGGCGGAGAAGGAGAGCAATTTTCTCAAAGGCTAAGG
Organism: Ctenochaetus hawaiiensis; assembly: GCA_029783645.1. Taxonomy (NCBI): domain Eukaryota; kingdom Metazoa; phylum Chordata; class Actinopteri; order Acanthuriformes; family Acanthuridae; genus Ctenochaetus; species Ctenochaetus hawaiiensis. The sequence goes on along the minus strand of JAPZDY010000009.1, from coordinate 20,252,483 downwards.
CTGACAGCACTGAGTTTATGTATAGAACAAAATTATACACTGTACACACCGACTTTGGACACTTACAGTATTCTAATTATGTTCAAGCAAACACTGGTGATGCCATGTTGAAATCCAATAATGTAATGTGTAAATCCAGGTGCACTTAGTGTGTTGTTCTGAATATAAGACTGGTCTTGGTTCATGTCTAAGTGACATTAAGTTACCAGTCGGCATACTTTTTATGTCCTGTATAGTTCGGTGTGTTTTACTGCTGCTCACTATTCCTGAGAACAAAATCAAAGCAGAAAGGGAACGTTAATATGCATTTAAATCAATTATGGTGGGAACTGGTGAAAAAATGGTGTAACCGATGTGGTTCTGTCACTTTTCTCAGCTCGCTCCATCTCTCCTCCTCCCTCCTGGCATTGTGTCTTCTGTCCTGGCCAAACTCCTGCAAGCACTGCCAAATCTCTCAGTTCGAGCTCTTGCCAGAGAGGAATTCAGGCAGACACTGTGATTTTTCATATGAAATGAGATTGTTTGGGTACTAGGAGTTGATATTAAAATACATTTTTGTCTAATATGTTTAGTATGTTTTAGAAAATGGCACAATCCTTTGGACTATATTTTACTCAGGTCTAGAAGCTTGCCTAAAAAGTATATCTCAGTCACAGTTTGTCTTGTTACTCTGGTGCTTTATTAGACTTCTTTACACTATTTCATACAGCACGATAATAACATGTTTAATAGTAAAATAAAAAAATGATCTGATAAATGTCTGGAACAGCGAAAACACATGAAATAGTTTGGCATTTTAGGAATTGTGTAACTGGCTTACTAGTTGAACATTTGGTATTAATATTGATGCGACACGAACATATGACGCTAATGTCAACAGTCAGCTAGCTTAGATTAGCTTAGCACAAAGTTTGAAATGGAGAAACTGCCATCCTGTCTTAATGTTGCAAAATCTGTCAAGCTCCACCTGTTTAGCAAACTGATAAGCTAGTGTTACCGTGTTAGAACCCATTTCTTAAATCTTTCCAAAAAAAAATAGAAAAACTCTGGACTATTTGTTGGCGTGACCCAGTAACTTCTGTAATCTCCCCAAAAGATTTTAATTGTTCATAAACAAACAAGGCAGCAGGAATTAGTGAGCTTTATGGGTGCTAGTTATCCTCTGAGAGAGACAGGTTAGCTGTTTTATGCTACTTGTGCTAAGCTGAGCTGTCGGTTGTATTCTCATATTTACTGTACAGATGTGAGCCAGATATATCAATTTTGTAACCTAGCTCTGGGCAAAGAAAAAAAAAAGTTAATTTAAGTATTTATCGTATATTTATAAGTATTTAATGAGCATTTCTTGACAGTTCATTCCATAAATATGCCCTGCAAGATTCCTAAAGGGCAAACGACCTATGACTCGATGCTAAATGGTCCAGTAAATGAAACCAAGCCACAAGCCTCTCTGATTGTAATCTAAACACTGCCAGAATGTGAGAAATATTTGTTAGTAACTTGAATATTATTGGACAACATCTCAATCAACACCTTTTGCACATTAGTGTGTATGTATGTGTGTTTTGTTCAGAGTATATGCAGTTTTATATTGTATAGCTGCATGCTTTGTAATATTCATGTGAACCAAAGTGTTGTTTATACTCCTTCGTACGCACAGCTGTGTATTTGTAAAGTAATGGAATCATAGTGAGCTGTATTGAACGTGTGTTATAAGTCACTGTGTGCAATGTTGAGCCTGTAACTTGTGAATCATCATGTGCATTACTGAATAGGATGTGATGTTACTGTGATGTCACTAGGCTTTCATTGAGTCTCACAATGACACTGCTTATATGAAGTGCACTTTATCTAATGACACTTGTGATTGTTGTTGCTCTCTTTTCATACATTCAGTAATAAACAGAAAATGACGTGGCTGGTTTGTTTTCTTATGGTGTGGCCTAAAAAGGCAGCTGTCTTATTATCTTGTGTAATGTGATTTCACCAAGCAGTGATTGAAATGTGTAATTCTGAGAATTGTTACATTGAAATTGAAAAAGAGAGGATTACATTTTTTTTTTAGTCTTAGTGGGTGTTCAGTAACAGATGGCTAGGATATAATGTCTTCATTTTAAATCACACTGACTCATCATTTTATAACACAAACATCTGACAGTGGAGAAGTTCAGGATATATAAGGGCAAAAAAATGTTTTTTAAAAAAAATGAATTACTTCTGTTTCACAAGAACTATTTGTTAGTAATTACTTTGACTATTAAACAACTGCACTGAATTTGCTTTAACTGTAGCTGGATCTGGCTTTAGCTGTGTAGGTGACAGTCTGCTGTTCATTTGTGCTTCATGTATTTGAATATTAGGCATGGATTTTTGTTTGATAATACATTTTAATGGCATCATTGTAATAAACTGGTGAAATATATGTAATCATAATTAGGCCTTAACTAGGTTTGTACCAAATGCTGCCACTGTTGTGCCTTTTTATAGCAGTGTAGTAGATGATGGATTAAACATCAATAATCTTTTTGTCCTGAAGAGGGAGCAGTAGGACAACTGTTGTGGAAGACATTTGTTTAGCCCAGTCATTTTAAACTGTATGTACCATCAGCATCCAAAAATTAAAAAAACATAAAAAGGTCCAGCTGGTGCTGCAGCTATTTTATCATAACTATGTAGGAATTAAAGCGTGGTTTTAGAGTGATGCAACTTTGCCTGAGCAGTGTGTCAATGACACAATATATACACATATGTTAGGAGAAAATTATTCACACATAAAGAGTTTAAAGGGATAGTCCAAACTTTTTTAATGAAAAAGAGAGATCTATTAGAGAATGAACTGCTGCGTTAATTTTGACTTCATGCCCTGTTTAGGTGCCATACTAAGTCACAAGAGTCCTTTTTATTAAAAAAAAACATTAAAAGTACATGAATTATAATGTGAGTTTAAAGGCCCCACAAATATTTTTTTTCAGTCAGTTTGTAACAACTCTCACTAATGAATGAGAGCTTTTTTAAATATTATTATTATTATTATTAAAGTTTGATTGATTATAACTAAAGATTAAAAACATGTTTTCATGGGCTTCATTTTTATGTTTTAAAAAAAAATCACACCTGTCAGAAAATTAAATAAAAGCAATTACACAAAAAAAATGTAAATAAATATCTAAAATTACAAATGTCCATGTATGCTATCGCAAAACAAAACAAAACATCACTTAGTAGTACTATTCCACCCCCTCTGTTGCTTCCTTCCAGCTAAATCGCTATCATCCTGCAAATGGCCTTTTAACAGTCACCTCCTTCTCCTGTTAAAAGTGTGTGTGTGTGTATGTGTGTGTGTGTGTGTGTGTGTGTGTGTGTGTGTGTGTGTGTGCGTGCATTCCTCAGGCTTTGGAGGTTTAGCTCCATGGCGGGGCCTCTCTCCCTCCTTGATGTTTTCTCTGCTTCTGGTCTTTTATGGTCTCTTTTGCCCTCTCATCTGTTTTCACACATGCTCTCTCCCTCTTCATCCCTGTCCTGCACTGACACATGGAGTTGACACAAGGGCATGTCTTTTAGGAGAGGATGGTAACTCTCTTACATAACACCAGTCTGCATGAATGATTCCATGGGGGTGGGGCAGCCATGTGTTCTCAAGCGTGTGTGTTTGTTTGTGGGTGTGTGTGTTTTGGAGGAGTCGGCTGGATATGTAAAGTGTGTATGACTGCACCATGTGTCTCCTGGATCTGAACCTAGTCTTTGCAAATTCGAAATGTAAACAGAAAATCCTTTTAAATTCTAGTTGCGATCCCAAATTTCCTAAACTACCAAATATACCATATAACTTTTTGAGTTTGTGTAAAATGATGCACATCCAGAATATTACCTTAGTGCCATTATGCAGCTATAGAAAGATGGAGAAGACTGCTGTATTTTTCGCTCAGTGCAACTGGTAAATGACTGCATTTATCCAAAGTGCTCTGCAATCTATCCCTCAATCACCAACTCACATACAATCACACACTGATGGCAGTGAGCTATCAAGCTAGCAAGATGCTGGCCTGACAAAAGAGGTTCAGTGTCTGTCTGTACCTTCATCATCACATGACTTCAATGAACAGCTGCAACATACTGATAAACATTATAGCGTCAGTAGTAACATACTTATAGTTAGCAGGGAATGTGTCCAATGTTCACCATCTTAGCTTTGCTAGTTAGCATGCTAACATCAGCTAATCAGGATTAAACAGCACACACACAGCTGAGGCTGATGCAAATAAGTTAATTAGTTTTGAAGGCATTTGGCTGATTCATCCTCTGGGGATGTTTCATGGTAATTCATCTAATAGTGGTCGACCAATCAGAACCATCCCTGGGGCATATTGTGGGCTAAGTATAGAGCTTCTCATATCAGGCTCTTCATCCACCTTTTCTCCACTCATAGGCTGCTGTGACTTGATGAAGCAGATGGAACCAATGAAAAGACCTATTACAATATTTGTTACATCTACATCTTTGTTATAAAACATACTATAAGTCTAAAATAATAGATTAGTTGTTTGTCTTTAGAAAGCAGTGAATTCCTAAACTCTTGTCATTTGTTGGGTTGCCAAGCAACAAGCAGAGACATCAGCTTAATTAGTGAGCCTCAGAGGTGCTGCACTGCTGGGAGCCGGATTTTATTACCTTTAAAGGTTGGACCAGGCCAGCTGTTCTCCATGGTTTCCAGTCTTTATACTGAGCTGAGTCATCTGGTTGCAGGCAGGAGCTCCATGTTGACCATAAAAACATGAGAGTGGTATCAATTTTCTTATCTAACTCTTCCGTTAAGGAGGAACAAAAGGAAAAATAGGAGGTCAGGTGGTTAAACTAGCAGATCAGTAAATAATGGGTTTGGTCCCTATATGGATCTGACCTCAGAAATGATTGATCTGTCATGTAAATTACAGATTAATCATTTCAATTGATCTGTAATTGTAAATTGATCTGTAACAATTGATCTCTAATTGTCCATTTTTTTAAACTGATGATGAAAGATGTTACATAATCAAATTGTCTGTACTTCAGTCAGCAACATGTGTTGTTGAATCAGTGTTCTTGAAAGTGAGCATGTAGTTTTCTCAGAAACTGTCCAAAGATCAAAATTGTAGACAACACTGAGTATGAGCATCTTCATCAAAATTCACGTCTATATTTAGAGACTCACTGGGAGCACTTTTCCTTTGGTTGAGGGGAAAAATCTGTAATGGATTCTCCAGCCTGTCAATCTGTGTCTCCCTCTGTTTGAGGGGTTGTGTTTATGTCTGTGTGTCTCTCTCTCATACATACAGACACACACACACACACACGCAAACACAAACACAGACACAGACACACACAAATCTTATCCATGCCAAACTCAGCATGTCTGCTCCCTACCAGCTGTGCCCATCCTTGGGTTTTTTGGGAGGGAGAGTGGGGTGGGTTTGGAGGGGGGGTGTGCTGCGAGGGACTTTGGATTGGTGGAGAGCAAAGCTGCTCATTGTTACATCACCTCCTCCACAACAGCTCTAAAATATGTTTGACGTCTACATACTTTCAAGAGTCTCAGAGTTTGTAATAAATTCAGAAGCCTGTTTCTAAATTTAGCAATAGTGCACCATAGATTACCCATTTGGTCTGTGCATGTACTGTTCACACAGTATAAGTATAGAGAGTGTAACTTTAAGCCCACTTAGTCTAATAATAATAATAATGAAGTGGCACAGAATTAAGTATTAATGCATGAACTATCTTCTTGGTATATATTCCTGGTATTTCCGGGAATCAATCATGTTACTGTAGTCAGCTGACATGCAGGGGATGTGGGGATTTTGCGGTCTCTGGGTCCCCAGCACAGTACATACTCACTTGCTTTGTAGAGCTTTAGAAGGAAGTGGTTTGGTGTTCAGTGGTCGGTAAGGGGACACTGATCTGTGGTGTAAACTGTGGATTTGTTGGAGCTCTGTGTTAGATAAATTACATCCGTGGTAAGCTGCTGTATTTATTAGAGGTTCTGTTAAGAATCTTTACATTTACAGACTGATGTATATTTTTAGACTTTTACTAGAGGTTTGCACTTGTGCATGGCACATTCTATTCTGGTTTGCTTGTACTTTTGCAGAACTAATAGGCCCACTGAGCATACAAATTGAAGGCCACGTTAAATCTCAAACAAACCAAATGGACGTCAAAGAACTTTTGCTGACAAAGGCAAGCTGCTGTGTGGCTTCTCATTGCCTGTGTCTTGGCCAAAATGTAACACGGAGGGTCCTTTAAACACACCAGAAACACTACAGCAGACCAACAGCCAGGCCTGACCAGACATTTTTTTGGGTTCTACTATTAGGCTCATTAATAAATAGCGAAAAATAACTATGAAATAAAAACTCAAGTCCAACAAAGAAAAACTGGATAAGAATAATAACAGTAATATTGATACTAAAGGAAAGAAATGTGGTGAGGTAATGTAAGAGGGAGTGTTGGGATAAAGGAGAACCTATTACCTACATCGTTTTAGGCTGGATTAAAGTAATATGTTATTAGACCTTGAGGTAGGTCTGTCCATCTTTGGATTAAACACTAAAGAAGTATTAAAATAGCTGTTCAGGTGAGCATTTTATTTTTATACCTCGCCCACAGCCATGAGAACAGCAGGCTGGTAATATCCACTGGGACATCTTGTACTAGGTTGAAATTGTATATTATTTCACAGAGCCTATCACTGGTGTGAACCTTCTCCCATTTTGTTTATGTGATCTTTTAGAGGTTGATTTTGGCCTCTTAAATTAAAAAAAAGTGAGCCTGACTCACATTCACTCAGGAAAATGTCCAAGTACATTGAGCTGAACATATTATTTTCAAAAATCATTTATATTTATTTGGGTTTTTGTGCATGTTTGCCTGTCACATGTAGAGTTGAAACTGCTAGGCAAAAAAACTCCTTAAAAGAAAGGGTCGACAAAGGTGATATCAAATAATTTTTAATGTTGAAAATGAATGTCACAAAGCCACAAACACAAACAGCTTTGAGCCATTGAGATGCAATTTCTCTGATTGTGCCATGAATGATTTGTCACAGAAAACAAGACAAACAACAACCGTGCCCATTACAAACCCACAACCAGCATTATAAAATACACCGTCAAACTGGGGGGCCTCAACCCCACATCTCATTCAGCTTTACATTCAACACTGTGCTGTGCCAAGAAATTATGGCTGCTTCGCTAGCAGGAAATAGCCTACTGCTTGTTGTGCAGGGCCTCACATGATGTCTCTCAGATACACTAATTAGGGCCGGGTTGTGTGCTTCTGCAGAAAGTCACTGTGAAGGGGAGCTGCAGGGAGCAACCTACAAAAACAAGAGAGGACATTGTCTTCATGGGAATAGTAGTCTGGGACTCTTGAGTCATTAACCTTTCTTGTTCAAGGCACAATTTACTGGTCCGTATTGAAGTACACTGGACAGGAGAGCAGTGTGTAATTGCATATTTGCACTTGAGAAGATTTGAAGGCTTTAAGAGGACGGCGTCTCTTTGAAGCTTTATTTCGGGGCAGGAGCACCATTTTTGATTTCTTTGCCTGTGTATTTTTGAAACTGTGATTTGCACTGAAGTATTTCATGCAGCCAAACTAGCCTACTCGATGCACCACAACTGTTGTCCGGATGAAACATCAGTCCTCTCTTGGTTTGTCAGGGCAGAACACACGTAGAGAAGGAATACATATCTGCCAGCTGATGATAACTACTCAAAGCATGGCTTCATAGTTCATGCTATCATTTCCTTAAGGACATAACAAAGTTAAGTGCAGTCATTTTCATAACATTTTTTTTTCTAGAGCCACAACATTGTCACAATGATGTATCTTACACCGTGAACAGATCATGTAAGCATTTTTACCAAATTCACTCACCCTCCCATACACTTTTTGAGTGTCTCCTTTTTTTCAGTCTAGCTTACATTTCAGGGACATGGCCAGGAGCTCAGAACTAAACCTTCCAAACTTAAACTTCTCAAGCCACCAGTTTTTTACTCAAAAAAATCTGGGGCCACATTTTTATCTTCCTGAGACCACTGTTGGGTCCTGTTCCACATTTTGACAACTGGTGATTTTCCTTGCTTGAGACTGATCACTCCCCTTCCTTTACTCTGGCACAAAGCAGTACAATGAGGTATGAATAGTTGTATAAATCTCTATTTTTTGGTTTGCATTTTGTGATTTTTTTTGTTTCTTTACTCTTGTTTTTGTATTGTTAAGATTTTTTCCACCAAACGCAATATTATTGTCACAACACTGAGGTTATTATATATGTCAGATTTACACATTAAAGATGAGCCCTGGTCCAAGGTCACATTGTATGCGAACAATCTAAATGCTAAGATCGGGATGTGTGTGTTGTTTTCTTTTTTATTGACCCAGATCAGGGATATAAGCAAATACCCAGCTTAGCGAGTGATACAGCCCAAGCAACTGTGGAAAGCAGGATTCAGGTTCATTCACTTTCAGTTGAGCTAACTGGATAATAGATTTGGCTTAACCTTAGTTTACTTAAAAAACATTGTCTTAAATTACACTGGAAGCAGAAACAATATTGTATATATCCTCAAAGAGCATAAGAGACTGTATGAAAATTAATGGGGAGAAGACAAGTTCTGTATTTTAATCCTGTATGTACGTTTTCTTACTTTTTTGGAATAGCAGAAAAAGGTTCCACACTTTTTTTTCTCCCCCCAGATTTATATTAAAAGGGTATGGCACACCATTTTAAACTATATATGCTTCACCTCTTAGATATTAATAATGCATTAACTGATGCCAATACTTTCAATATTTTGTAATATTAGGGGGACTGTATTTTAGTTTTTTAGGGTTTTTTTTAAGTCAATAGGGGGGTCAATGTACAACATTGACATCACTGTAAACAGTTTTCCTATTTTCAAGGTTGAAACATAAGGTTCATCTCTCCTCTCTACATCAAAGTTTTTGTACAGTCTCAGGAAAATAAATGTGTCAAATATTCAGGCATTATTATTAAGAAAAAACAAGCATTAGGTAACTCTACACCTTAAAGTGTGTTGCTGAGAGTTGAGCAAGAAACACGATATTCAAAAACTGTCCCCACACCAATAATTTCTGCACAGTCCCTAATAAAACCCCATGATACTGTACTCCAGATGTTTTTCTGTGACATTAGCTTATTTCTTAGAAGATATAAACCTTCTTTTACAGACTTTCTCCCATTGATCCATCTTTTCCGGTATGAGAGTGGGAACAGCCATCAAATAGGTTTTAGAGCTAAGCAACAAGCATGCTAAGAGTCGGTGTGTTGACTTGTCATAGAGTGACTAGCAAAACCCTAAGATAGCAGTTTCTAATTCAGTTACAGCTAATCCTTTAACAAAATCTATATACCCTAAGCCTGACATGTAACCACATGATGGTGTGTGTAAATTTTTCTGTTTACTTATCACAAAATGCTAAGATATCCCCACAGCTAGTAAGCTAGCTTGTGGTTTCTGCTCTAAAGACTGACAAAAGCTAGATTAAAAAAAAACAAACAAACTAAAACAAAAAAAAACAAACAAACAAAAAAACCTTCTAGATGCTTGGAGAAAAAAATATAACCATTTCTCCTTTAAGAGTTTTAAATGCTTAAAAGTGCATGTTTTCAGTGGTTTAGTCTACCACAGGCCGTGGTAGTGCTAGAAAGGCTGAAAACACATACTGCAGGCGCCAAAACTTTGAGCATTTGTTTTAAATCATTTTCTGGAAAATCCTGTACATCATAAACACAATGAATGCTACATTTTTTTAGGCTTAGGGTAATGCAAGTCACATTAGATAACATTATTTATATTAAAGCACTAGCATACATACTGCAGAGCTAGCTCTTACCAAAACTCTCATCAGAAAAAGTGTTATGATGTGACCAAAGGGCCAATTCCTAAAATGTGTCATAGTTTATTCTGAATATTTAACACATTTAATAGCAGTCATTATTAGAAGGCAATTTAACATTTATATGCTAAATCTGAGCCAAATCCTTGAAATTAAATAGCAGAGGGTTTTCTTAATCTATTTTTTAAATCAGCTAAACTGAAGGTGATTTGAACCCTGGCCCATGGTGAGGTTTGAGCACTAGCTACCACTGCACCAACGATGGTCTGAAAGTGCATATACAGCCAATTTCTCACAGTAAAGCATCAACACAGATAGACAGACATTCACTTACCAAGAAAATTAGATGCAAAGTAATAACAACATAAAAGAATAATCATAAAAAACAGCTTTGTTTCTCTATCCAAAATAAAGTCACTTCATCTCTTGCTTTACAACACTCAGGATTTTCAGTCCCCACACCACAAGTCTTAAAAGAACATACTATATATAAAAAAAGAACTTATCAGTAGCAGTCTGTCACACAATCAAGGTTTTAACCCAACCTGCAAACTCACCCACCCTAGAATAAGCTTAACAACAAACACTTGGTGCACAAAGAAAGCAACATCAACAACATCAAAAACAACATAAGTGTGGGACTTCACACCGTGTCTTTAATCGTACAATTTCAATATTTTACATTCCACATGTGGACATATTCCTGCAGGGATTGTCATCTTTCTCCACCATAGAGTGCTTGTATGAGTTGGGGTAGGTCTTTTGTGAGCATGTGTGAGGGAGGGAAAAAGGACAGAGTGAAAGAAATAGAAAAAAGGGGACAAGGATAAAGGTTTAAATTCGGCAGAAGACTGGAAAACCAGGAACTAGAATGGGAACGCTGGGGAATGGAGATGGAAGGACGGGAGTAGAGAGATGTCAGGGAGATAGAAAGGATGTTATTGACTTACATAAAGTTTCCCTGGGTAAGTAATAAAAGTAGTAGAAGTAGTTTATTTGTTGAAAATGAGTTGCATGAGAGTTGTAGAACGGCTGTAGAGTGGTTGTTGTAGTTTTGTGCCATGCTGCAGCAACGGAGCTTTTACATGAAGTTCACATTTTAGTTTATTGTAAACAAACATAAAACTTAACCCTAACCTTTTTTCTAAGAGACAGAGAGAGAGAAAGAGAGAGAACACAATTCTATGGTCGCTGTGCAGAAAACTTTCCGGTTTTATTTTGCAGTTAGCTAGGAAGTACGGAAAGTAATGCAGGGTGTACAGGGAGTAATACAGAGTGCAACTTTTGAGGCAACTAAATGGGCCTTAACATTGCTGCTTTCGTCAGACAGTGTTTAACTGTCACCAGTGAGCATGTGTTTGACTCTGTGGCTCTTGTTATAAGAGGCATTTTCATTCAGCCCTGCCTGCAAAATTGCCTCGTGTACCACCACCCTGGCCATGTTCAACATGCAGAGCAAATCCATTTGTCCATTTTGAATCTAGATATTTATTTTGGAGGAAAATATGCAGAAAATTTTGCATGCTTCATGCAGTCTCTCATGAATGCACTGCAATAACACAATGAAACCTTAAAGTTTGAAAAACTCCGTGTCATTGGTTTGTTGCAGCATTTGGGGTTGGTGGTCATGAACAAAACTTGTCACTGTGTGCCACGTGGCCTCATCACAATGTCAGTTGAGGTCAAATGAATTCATCGTCCAAACCCAAACTCATTTCAGTCAATTACCAATGACACCATAACAGATCAGATTTAAAGAGCGAACTGGATTTGTCTGCTATGTGAACATCGTATTTTCATAGCTAGCAGTGAAGTCCAGGTAAAAATGGCTTATTGGTGAGGAGGATGGTCACTGATTATTGGTCTGTCTCTCTGCTATGCTGGTGCAACTGATCATGGCTGAAGGCAGTGTGCTCTGTGGTGCTGGTGTGGTTTTTTAAGAGGACAGGGGGAGGATTTCTCCAATGATCATTTGGCTAAGAGAGAGAGAGAGAGAGAAAGAGAGAGAGAGACAGACAGATCGGCTGTGCTGCCAGCTCAAACTGAAACCTGAATTCAATGAGCTATCTGGACCAGACTCAATCTCATGCTTGTAGTCCCAAAACTGGGGAAAAAACAGAGATGTAGATCTGCATTAAGGTACTTCCTTTGCTAAATGAAGTGATTTAGAGGTATGCAGAAGGTAGATAAACTATGAAGGTTAGTTGGTGATCACCACAAGGCAAACGAACATCATAATGCAATATGACGTCAACGGCAAACAATGCAAATGTGTATATTTCTTCACAGATAGTAAAACTGTTGAGTAGTCTGAGATCTGAAACCTGTGCTACATGGCTGCTCAGACGGATTCATGATCTAATTTGAGCTGGTAGCATCAATTCAACCACTGATAGCTTGAGTATCACATACAATAGCTCTAACATTTAAATACAGTATATATCTATATATCTATAAATATATGTTTCTGTATACTGTATAATGTATATTTGTATTACCGACCTCTGTGAGGCACATAAACATGTCAGAATTACTGAGCCAGCGGTTCCCTGTCTGAGCCATGACCCGGTTGCAGCATGGCTTTCATTCACAGTGATAGTGAGCAAAGTACGGTACAAACACACAAGGCCTGGAGATGCCGGATGTGAAACTGTACTGCTTGATCATCCTATTGCTGTGTGAGTGCTGCTGCTTCTGTGTGTTTGTCTGTGTGTGTGTGTTTATCCCTGTATATTCAGCGCTTACGGTTCTATTTTAATACCCTGCAAAATAGATAAGTAACACTGAGAGTGGCAGCGCCTAAAGGCCATGTCACAGTCCCTGTTGGTTTCAACAGGTAATAAAGAGATAACGGACTGCATGTGTGTTTATGTGTGTGAAATAATTTTGAGAATATGGTTAAGACTGCTAAAGACAGGCAGGAACAGGAAAGATGTGCAGGGAGGGGATAAAGGAAGGGTTTCTACTAAGGGATACAGACATTGTGGTTTTAGTGCAACAGAAAAAAACCTGATAGTTATTTGTAGTGGATGGCAATTTGGGATATGGTTGGTGGAGCTTATTTCAGCAGTGTTTAATTCATATTGTAAGCTTCTGGGATAGGACAGTCGCTCAGAAAGTCTTTGAAACGGCATGGCGTCTGTTTCTGCTGCGACGGCGAGGGGGAGGTTTCCGGAGATGTACTGTAGGTGCAACACAAGGGTCCATTTTTGTGTGGCTGTCTGCTGTTGGCTTGGCCTGAGTCACGTCGCTACCTGTACAGTCACTCACTCGCCGCTTCCTCCTCCCCTCGGCTGAGATGAAACCGTATCCACAGGCGAATACTGCTGACTCAGTTGCTGTTTTTATTTACCTCCCAGTCACCACCCACAAGAGTCCGTTGGCCTGACCCAACCGGGCCAAAATGGCTTCCACTGGAGTCCCAGCTTCCAGCTGTCATAGTCCTCTGACAGTTTGTCCATTGAGTTCAATCGGCACACTGTAATGTCACAAATTCACCCCTGCCCTCGTTGTCATTTCAGGTTCCTAAATAAAAACAGAAATCCAAAGTGACAGTTGGTCCCACATGGTGTGTGAAAAAAAATGAAAGAGGGAGAAGGGCTGCCATGTCAGC